>JAQIVE010001310.1:0-25931 GCA_034698285.1 Sminthurinus bimaculatus
CATCACATTGTGATGGAAAAGTGATGACATTTGACAGGAATTTCTACCAATATCCCGTCATAATGTGACCGAACATCCCGGTATCACATTAATATTAGGGATATCTAGAATTATCTCATTAAAGATTATGAGGCTAATTATGTATACCTATTTTTAACCTGCGTATATTTTTATTGTGAATATTTTTGCTGCAAAATTAACACAATTGAATAGAAGATGAAAACACCGTCCATAACGTTGAATTCAACTTTGGAACAAACCTTGCCAAAGTACATACACACATATGTATGTGGAGGGTCAAAAGGGAGACATAGCGTTAGGTGGTTGTCAACTGTGTGACCTCTTAGGCGACATGATTGTGGATGTGGTTACACATTACACATACATGGTGGTTGGTCTGGTTTGGGTTCGGATTCGGATTCTGATTGTGAGCGACGGTGGAGGATTTGGATGATGTGGAGAATGCGGACAAGGACAAACATTTATCAATTTCTGTTCGGTGTTGGCTAACTTATATACCAACTCGTTCCGGGGATTTGTATTGAGAGACCGCCGCTTCCTTCCCCTTGATTCAAAATGGCGAGTTTAAGTGAGTTCAAGTCGTGAGGCGGACAGAGTAGAGAAGGAGAGAGATGATTTGTTATTGCGACAAGAGATAAAATGATTTGTTTACAGACTTGCTTGTGCTTCACTCCTTCTTCGTTCCAAAAGAAATAAGGGGACAAGCGCCTCTCTCTATTTTCCACTCTCTCTCTCTCTGTCTCTCTCTTTCTCGCTACTTCTCGTTTAGTTGTCTGTACGTACACTGTACATTGTACACAGAGGAAAAACTTGGCATTCAGACCATGCAGGGGAAAGTGGCTTTGAGTTGACAACAAAAGCAGGTTTGAGCCAATGTTGGATGCAACTGGAACTCGAACTGGAACCGGAGTTGCAACTGAAACTGAAGCTCTAGCTGAAGCGAGAGTTGAGCTAAAGCAGAGTGTATGTATAGACAAAATATACAGGGCTGATAAACTACACAACTCAGCTCAACACAACAAGAAGCTACATCTCTTGGTTTCACACAACTCATCTCACCCTGTGTCTGTCTGTCTCCGAGTGTCCCTCCTTATAGGAATTCCCGGAATATTTATTCATTTTATTCATGACCCGATGGCCCCTCTACAAAAATTATTCTGGCCCTTTTCCTTCCTTTAGTTGTGTCCAGCTCTGAATTTCTCTCCGTCCCCAGCTTTTCCTTTATTGACCTGGTGTCTGGATTTCTCGTTCCTCAAAACATTAAGAATAGAATTGTTTTTATTTTGACTGACTTTAGTAAGAGTCCCTTTTGTTTTTCTTCGTTCACTTGTTCAACATATTTGACAACCTTTTGCATGTTTTGAAAAGGTTGTTTATACAAAATGTATATACACTGTATATACTGCTCGAATGGAAATTCGTGGGAAATTTAACAAGTGGGGGACCAGCAAACAGCCGAGTGTGACCACTGAGCACCTTGAAAAATGCCTTATCGACTAGACTTTGAGTTCAGGTCGACCCAAACTCTATTATTCTAACTTCTAACCGGAGTAGTTGATAAAAAGTTGGAACGTTTTTTCAAACTACGACAATCTTAAGCTCCTTCCTCGTACTCGTACATATTGTGCAATAGTTATCTCCTTCCCCTTTCTCCTCGAACGAACATGTCTGCAGCTGCATTGTGAATTGTGAAAAGTGGAGACAAAAGGCCGTTGAATAGAGGGCACAAAAGGAAAAGACGGAGAAAGTGACTTTCTCTCTTGGAAATCTCAGAGAAAGTCAACAGTCTCAATATGGACACTGTCTGACTGCCTGCCTCCATTTACTTTCTCCATTTGCACACAAGGTCGATACATAAATTCTCTGTGTCTAGTGTGTACATACAAAAAACAAGGGAAGAAAGGAGAGTGAAAGACAAGAAAATTTCCATGGACAAAGACCACACGCTAAATAAATGTGAGTAGGCTGTAGGCTGACGAGACGAGGGCCACTAAATATAGAGGAACTGGTGAATACTTAAAACGCTCTCCTCCTGTTCACTGCCTGTTCTCCTGCCTGGAATTAAAGTCAAAATTTGGCTCCAACCCGGGAGTTAGCTACAGTTTATCTCCGGTGTATATTGTACTGGGGTACAATATACAATATAAAAGGACAGGGACATACTGTATACTGTTCATTTTACATTAGCTATATTAGGTGGCTTGAGACGGACAGAGAATGACGTGAAAATTGCCCAAAGCTTTAGAAGAATTGTGCATGTACGTATACACTATACACTGTATATGTATATCTACAAGGAGAACGAAAGGGAAAGGAGAGGTTAGGAAATTTGAAATTCCCCGCTGAATTTTATGGATGAGCTTGGAAATAATTTAGAGGAAGAAACTGACTTCATTTGTTCTTCCGATCTTGTGCATACATACTTAAATATGTATGTATCGTAGCATTCTTTCCATTTATACTTACATAAAATTACACACTATAGCCTACTTGGACTTATATCATATCTTGGTTCCGTGGAAACTTTCTCGTGCAATATGGACGATGCAATTTACCCAAGAAAGTGTCTGCCCTGTATAACCGTAATATATGTATGTACATAGTTAGGTGTAACTGTATATTATGTGTCTATCCTTGTATTCCCGCTACTTCCTCTTAATCGTTCCATTTTGTTTTTTGTGTGGGCCAAATGCGTTTGAGACAAGAGGCAGAATAAGAAGAAGGCAAAGAACCTCTCAATAAGTGATAAGGGAATATCTATGTATACGTATATATTGTATATAAGTACACAGTTCTATATTGTACGTATAGGAGAGGGGCCATGAAAAAGTAATGGGTGAAATATTAAATTTTTGTAGGTGTGACGATGATCGAGGGACTGGACTTGGAGCAAATGGACTTCTCGCCTATCCGGCTCAGTGTAACTTTTCTGGCTACAAATACCCACTCGACTGGATCCACAAGGTCCAACACGGTCACCTTGACCTCATCAACCAAATCCAGGTGGACGCCCACCACTTTTATGTCGAGCCTCATCATCTCCCCATTGCAAATTTAAACTCGGATCCAAATCCAAATTCATCTTGTTCCTCAACTTCAACTTCAACTTGTACAAACAAGAAGAAGAAGGATCCATCATTGGTCAAAAGATGCCAACAATGGTTCGTGATGTTGGACGCGGCCAGTTTTGTCGCCACAAGTCCGTTGGACCTGTCCAAATATCCGGCGGATTTCGTGGCTCTCTCCTTCTACAAAATGTTCGGCTTCCCAACCGGTGAGAAAATAATCCTTTCTTTCTTTTTCATGTTCCTTTTTGCGAGAGAGTGAGAGAGAGAACTCTTATTATGGGAGCGATAATAATAATATTTAGTAATAAGGTAGAAAGAGAGCTGCTTCAGGCAGATATTGTATATACAGTTGTACAGTGTATGTTGTGTATGTATCAGTATAGCTGAATAATTCACGAGTAAGGTTGGCAAGAGCAAATGCCTATATACATATACAATATACAAGTAAAATAGATGCATACATACTTCATACGTATACGTACATATATATTACGACTCTACACTTATGTTGAAGACGATGAACAAGTTTTTTTATACTGTGCTTAAGCAACTAAGTTGATGGCAAACTTTTTATCGCCCTTCGCCCTTGCTTGTGTGTATGTATGGGTACCTTAGCGGCAGCCAGGGAAAAAGGAAAAGTTTGTGTGGATCCAGGGAAAAGGTGGAAAAGTAAAGGAGAGCAACCGGGAAAGTGGGAAAGGGGGGAAAAGAGTTTCATTTTATTCGCTCGTCAGAGGAGCGAAGAAAAGGAGGCGGAAGAAGAAGAAGAAGCAGAAGAAGAGCGGTCGATGGAATCAAACCACGTGTTGCGACGACGATATTTTTGTTCATCATAAAGCTAACCTTGTGCTCACTTTCTCTCTCTCTCTCCCTCTGTATTCATTACTTTATTCCTTTCACTATATATATATATTTCCTACGTGTATATATTGTACATTGTACATATATACTTTGCAGCGTCCTCAGTAACGGAAGAGGGCAGAGAAGAAAAGCGGGGATAAAACATCAACGGGAATTATTATATTTTCCCTACAATAATATTTTTTACAATCTCCGCTCAAGAACACAAAACTTTTCTTTTACCTTTTCGCCGCTCCATTTTACATACATACATACACACACACACACACACACATGTATCTAGTATCTACACACACGCGGTTTACAGACAGATGCTTTTTAAGCTCCACAATCACATATATTTTCATGATCTCTCCTTTGAGCATTCTTCTTCTTGCTCTCGCTCCCCCCGATTTTTTTGGCTAGGTAACTTGATTCATTTGCTTTTACAAATTTTCTCCCGTCTTTTCAGCGGTCTAGGCTGATTCTGTCGCTCAACTTTATCTCCACCGTCTCGAATTTTGCTGTGCCGTTTCTCTTCAAAGAAACAGAGAATCAGGGACGGGATTTTGTGTGAGGCTCGTACTTTATTAATTGTTGTGCAATGTTGGCGGAGAAAACATCTTTTAGCTTAGACGACCGTCGAACTTGTGAGATTTTCCATAAGACCTATATACAATATACATGTATGCATGCAAAACTTATATAATATATTATACAAAATTCAGCTTCATACGTGGAACTTCATACCCAGGTGGGTAAAAACCGGGAGAAAAGTGAAAGTAAGAGCCAGGGAAAATTATGTTGGTTGACTGGAATATATTTAGAATTGTATATTGTACATATAGCATGGACTTACGTGTAGATAGATACGTGTACAAATATTATACATGATACATCCATAGCTGCTAGATCGGAGTAGAGTATTGTAGAAAGCGAGAGGAGAATGAAAAGAGAGACGGTGGATGATGTAATTCCCTCAAGGTACAGAGTTAAGCTGGCGGTAGTTGATGATGCCTCCGAATTAATCTTCTTTTTCCATTTCGGCCTCCTTTATACGAGCTGCAAAACCCAGTCATCCAGCCAGCCAGCCAGCCAACCAAGCCAATGAGAGAGAGTGAGCAAGCAAGGGAAAGTTACAGTGAGAGAAAGTACATAAGGGCAGCCGACTCTCTCTCTCTCTCCGTTTACCTTCACTTTTACTTTTACTTTCACCTTGCCTTTCCCTTCCACTTTCATTTTTATTTTTACGTGTTCACTGTACAATGTACATACGTTCGCCGCTGTCACAGTCACATTGGTTGACATGCTGTCCGTCTTCTTCATCCTCTTCCTGTTTTCTGTCATATTAAGCTACGGGTCCTAATATACATAGTACCTACAATATTAGATGCAATATTATGCGCACAATGACGGAGGCTAAAAGCCGCAGTGGAACTATACATTATGCATACATACTTTCCATCAGGGAAATTGTAGGCAGAGAACGGCGGTAAATTTAAGTCCCCTTCCTCTATGTATTATGTATGTATGTATGTTCTCGTCTTTTACTATGCATTGTTGGCCATATTTTCACCGGTGCTTTTTTGCCATTTTCATCATTTTTAGCCTTGATTTTTCCTGTTCAGAATAGGCATTCAAATTTATATCTCAAATTCACCTCATATAAATAGATACATATGTATAGATAAAATATAAGTGGTTATCACAATAAAATAATTCCAGGGTTTAGATTCGAAAGGAGAGTCTGTGGAAATGTGGAAGATGGTTTCAAGGAGCTGATTTTATGGGCAAATACACAAATACATGGCAATAATTATGATAATAATAATAATGATGATGATATTATGGGATGGGAAATCAGCGGTGGGCACAAATGAAAGGACGGAGAAGAAAGGCTTTATCTCAGGAATTGGACTAAGGAATGGAGTTCCAGCTGTGGCAGCAGTCTTTTACGTACCTTTCTTCCTTCCTTCCTTCGATCCTCCGAAGAATCAGAAGACTGGAGACCTGGAGACGGTAGGCATAAGCTTATTGTCAAGATGGAAATGTATTTCTCTTTCTCCTCCACTGGGGTGATGATATACATATGTACATTATACATACATGCATAATGCATATGATGGCAAGAGGAGTTTAAAACTGGTGACTCAAGCTTTGAATGGCCATCCAGCTTGTGTATGTATGTACAATTTACAAAGTACAGCATGCATTTTACATGCGGACAGGCTGGATCTGGATCTGGATCTGGACGGTATGAATGTTCTGATGGTATATATACTTATATGTAGTATGGAAATGGAAGTATTAGAAATGGAGATGAAAATGAAAGTGGAAAATTGAGGGAGAGCAACCTTTGAACTCCTCTCCGCTAATTCCTTTGCCATGAGGCCGAGACGAGGATTAAACTTCTAATTACGCACCAGAATTATATGGCTCCCATTACATTTACATTACTCTCGTCATTGATGAAACGCATATTCATGCAGATATATCCATGTATGTAGAATGTACATACTACATACGTGTGGAGAGTGTATCTTTCAATTCCATCTCATATTCGAATCCAAATCCAAATCCACCTAAAGTTCAACTTTCTCCATGTTAAACATAAACATAAGTATCAGAATCCGTTCTCTGTCCTCATCTTGCTGCAAAATGGAGCAAAATTCAGACTCTAGCAGTCCAAAAGGAACAGGTGAATATTTGATATATACGTATGTACATATTATTACGGACTGCCAGCTATTTTTAACAACAAATCTTTTAGATACAGAATAATACTATAATATGTTAAAATTGTTTGAAAGTATCTCCGTTTGGGATCAAGCAAGAGGTCAGATTGGGGGAAAACATGGTCATAAAAGAGAAATGTATGTAATCATATCAATAATAAGAATAATATTATAATAATGTAAAGCCGTTTCCGTTTCCATGGTGGGCATAAGTAGAAGAAGTAGAAGAAGAAGGAAGAAGGGAAGTTGGCCATTTCTCTTGAGGTTGAAATGGTTCAACTGTTTAATATATGTAATATGTAAGTATGTATGTATGTGTGGACTCCATCTTCTTCTTCGTCTTCTTCGGCTTTCTCTCCGCCTTTGGATTTGGATTTAGACTTGGACTTGGACTTGGTTGTTTGAAAATGGGAATTCCGTGGCAGAGAGAATTGCCGATGCTAATCGAATAGAAATGCGTCTTGTTCCACCTTCAAATTCAAATCCTCCTCAAATGCCTCCACTTGTCTATTCAAATCAGACGGAGAAGAAGGAGGGAGGGAGCAGAGCGGCCTCAGACACTCCATACCTTGAATTTCAAACACATTTCCCAAATTGTTTTCTACCTTTCACTTTACTTCACTCCATCTTTCTCTTTACATTTCTCCATCTCTCTCTCTCTCTCTCTTCCTCTCGCATGCCGTGTCGGTCGTGTCTCTTGGCCTTTTTTATTTATGCGAGTCGAATGAACTCGCGAAATATTTCATGCACTCTCTACCCCTCTCTCTCTCTCTCTCTCTCTCTCTCGTTCCTCCTTTTTCATAATCTGTCCCTCTCAAGGCAAGATCAATCAAAATCAAGGGAAGGGCTGAGCGAATGAACCTATGTATGAAAGACACCAGCAAACAGTTTACATACATGCAAATGTCTGTAGCCTGTATTATGTATAATATACCGATCTAATCATAAGGTAGTGCCTTTAGTTGCCCACTAAATATAATATAAGAAAAGCCCAAGATTGATTTGCAAGTTGAAGGTGGAGCTTATGATTAGTCATTAGTCTGGTCGTCTCACTGCTCACAGCTCAATGGAATGAGGAGAGGAAATTGGCAGAGAGACAGACAGAGAGAGAGAGAGAGAGAGAGCGCAAACAGTTTTGGGCTGTAGATCCGAATGCCGATTTTAATTTGACGAGGCTGAGAATTTTATTTTGTAAATATATTATGTATGTATACAGACATTGGATGTTATTATGCATAAATGTCTGTTAAAAGGGATGGAAATGGATGGCATGATATTGGGTAGTGTGTAAAGTGTGTATAGGTAAATAGGGAGCGGGGTAATTTGTGTGCAGCACACGGACGAATGATTGTCCATATATTTTGTGGTCGACTTGGCGGCGTGCGAAAATTCCGCGTGTTGCCTCTCTCTCTCTCTCTTTATTTCTCTCTCTCTCTCTCTCTGTTGGCTCGATCTGCTCCTCTCGTCTCCCCGATAGCCTCACTCTCACGTCTCCCTTCCATGAACTCATCGTCAGGAGTTGGAACACCTCTGGAGAGCCGTGAATTTCCATGGGATCCTTGGCTCACTCTCTCTCTCTTTCTATCCTCGACTCTATACATATACATATTTTCGCCTTATGACTCGAGAGCAGGAGAATAGCAATTCAATGCAATGCTAAAATGTAAATTCAAATGTGAATTCGAATATGTGTGTGTGTGTGTGTGGATGCGGTTGCGAACGAACTGCCGTCAGCCATAATTTCTGTCCTCCGCTAATATTCGCCATTCGCCTTTCTCTCTCTCTCTATCCTTGAATACCGTTGAATTGAGAACTGTGAATGAGAAAGAGTTGCCCAAGCAGAAAATTTCATAAAATAACTATTTTCATTTCTCTTTCTTTATTTCCTTGGTTCTCTCGCTCTGTCTTTGCTTCTGCCTCTGCCTCTGTGTCTTTGATGAGAATCTAGCATTTTCAAAGTGAAGTTTTTGTCGGCGACGGCAGAATAAATAAATAATACTTTTTCCACCATGCAGCAAAACAGTGCCTGCTGCCTGCTGCCTGCTGCTGTCAATGAGGAAAGTGCGATGAAAAGAAACGGGAGAAGATGATAAAGAGAAGGGAGGGAAAGCGGCGGCTGTGGCGATGGCAAAAGCGGCGGGAGAAAGGAAATCCGCCTGCCGCTCTATGTATGTATTTCTAGTATAGTGTGTATTGCGTTAGTTCTCTTCAGTTGAAACTTTACCTTCCGTTTTTTCCCTTTCAACTTTGGCAATTTGAGAAGGCCCTTAAATTCTTCCGTCCGACATTTTCACGAACCACAGCACAAAGGCAAAGATTTAATTTTTCCGCTCATTTTCACGCTCCTCTTCTTTCCCTTCCGTTTATCCCTCTTCTGCCTCTTCTTTTCCTGCTCCATCTTCATGTGTAGTCCATTTTCCCTTGTGTTACTGTTCGTGATACTCTGCGGCTAATGTTGATGTTGATGTTGATGGTGGGAAGGTGACAGCAATGGCGACGAGCCCCCAGTCTATTCTCATACATATACATGTATTTACAAAATTTTTACTTTCACAGTTCAACACGGGCTCAAAGTAATGATGATAGTGACAAATGACAACGTTTGCTCTCGATTCATCTCGTTCTATTCATTCATTGAAAAGGTGGGTGAAAAATAACAAGAAATCGCAAACAGGCCCTTTTTGCGCGTATAAAATGGTGGGTGGAAACTCATTTAAATAACAAACGTACTTTACAAACGTACCTTGAAAATTTTCAATTTAGCATGTCAATTACAAATTATGAGCAAGTTACGCCAGCCAAATTGCGAGGATTGCCATTGAATTTGGTGGAATACAACAAAACTGGATTTTGAGCATTAAATCCCCCGTTCAAGTTCAAAATTTGTCAATGTTTCCCTTTTCAGTGGTCGAATTGCAGTGGAATTGATGTTGAGTTGTTTGTTTCAAATTTGATCAAGTTGCACAAGGAAGCAAGCAAGCAAGGAGGTAGATGGAAATGAGGATAAGGATAAAGAGAAAGTGAGAATGAGACGGGTGTTGAGGACGGTGTTGAAAATGACGTTGAAATAATAAAGATGATGATGATGATGAGGACGTCGGTGAAGGGTAATGGAAGGCATTTGTGGCTAGCGGTTGAGATGAGTGCACTAGATTAGACGTTTACCGTGTATTTACATACTTTCACAGTATACATACACAATGCACAGGGACACGAGACAGTATTTTGCCGCTGTTATACTATGTACACTATGTAGTGCCCCAAATGTGCACAATCAAATTTTGTAGGCGGAGGAGAACAAGAGCTATGGGAAAACCCCCGCTTATGTACCTATTGTACATTTTACAATATCTGAATGTATGTACGCTGTACAATGTATTTTGGATCATGGTTTAGATTTGGATTTGCTCTTGTTCGCCATTTCAATGCAAGGCAGAGCAAAGACAATGAGAGGGAATCTGGAGCTTGAGTTGGAGTTGGAGTTTAGGTTGGTGCTGGAGCTAGAGCTGGTGCTGGATCTGAAACTGTCGCCACATTCCGATAATTGAGTTGCCAAAATAAAATGTTGTCGAGAGAGATGGAGAAGGGACGACGACGACGACTTTCATTTCCGCAGTTTAACGCCATTCGCAGTCGCTAGCGTAAAGACCAAGACAAAGACAAAACCTGAAGCACAGGCAGGCAAAGAATAAAAGGGAAAGCTTATAGAGAGAGAGAGAGAGAGAGCGCGAAAGTCCTTTGGAGGAAATTGCAAATTGGACTGATTCGACACGATATTCTATTATAACCGGTACATACATATTACGGTTACGGTACAATCGAAAAAACTCTTTTCCATCTCCATCTCAAATCCTCGCTGAATTCCACAGTCCATCTATCTATGTTGTTATCTCCCCCAAAAATTACACCATACAATATTCATTTTTATCTTCGTCCCCAGATCCAAGTACATTATATGTACATAAGTATGTACACAAATCCCTAACCGATAAGAGGGCATATTGGAAAAATCACCCATAAACTGCGTCAAGATGGAAAAACGTTTACTTTTCTATTGTCTGATGGACTCGTTTTTTCAATTCCGATCAAGATGTGAAGAAATGATCATGACCGTGAATCGAGATCCAGTTTAGTGTTGTTGTTTGTTGGGTAGAAAAATGACCGATTCGCTAGTTGTTCCCAAGACGGCGTCGAAGATGAAGTCGAAATTGACATTGAGGCAGAAAATACCAAATATGTACGTCGTAGGTTTTATCCCTACTGTACATACTGTATGTATATCTGGAATTTTCGGAGTAAGCTTTCTACTCTTCCCTCCATAAATAAATTCGCATTATTTCGGCTGTACATAGCTATGGCTTTGGCTTTGACTTTTGGAGTGAGTGAGTGAGCGTTTGCCGGGGAGAGAATGGGCCAACTTCATTTCATTACGACATGTATGTGTATGTATTTATTTATATTGTATATGGCGACTGTGTTGCCTCATGATAGGAAAAGTAAAGTGTGTATAAGTGTACACAATACAGTACAGTATATTACATAGATGGAAGGGGGTGAACGGGGCGGAGGAGGATCGCCTTGCACCACTCATAAAGCCATCCATAATAAATAGGGAGGAAATAATGAATGTTTTAGTGGGACTGAGCCGAGTCCACCAGTCAACCGGCCGAGACTCGGAGACTCACTCTCACCCACTTGTATTATATTATATTATAGTATATTATACGACAACGATAGCATAATATACCTACATTTTGTCCATAGTCACCTATATGTATATTATACATATGTATCGAGAAGTGCTCCTTTACTTTTATTGTATTATTCCGCCTGCCTTGCGAATTTAGATAAGCCCACAGGACCGCCGCACAACAGCAGCAGCAACAAAAACAACAACAACAACAAGAAAAACAAGAGTGACGCTCAAAAGTCTGTGTGTGTGTAAAGTTTTCTCCACATAATACGTATTTTATATATAAAACGATACACAGAATGGTCACAATTGTGTCATTTTCATTGTCATTGTTCAAAATTTAGTTTAGTCCAGCTCATTCTAACTTCGACTAGCTCAATCTGCTTTGTTCCCGGTTTATTATTTTTTATACGTATTATACTTGTACTTATCCTTGTACCTATTTTTGCGCTACTGTTATACATATATAGTTTGCTATTTTTTTCTTACCGATTTTTCCTCAAAAGTGGGCTGAAAGAAAAAACCAAGAAAAAAATTAATGGAAATAATTCACGTTCTTCCGTTCTTCGGGAAGCGTTTAAAAATGGGCATAAATCAGCTTCCCTCTGTTTGCATGCATGTATGCATAGATGTTTCTGAGTGATTTGCAAGAAGGGAAAAAATCCAATAAGCCAAGGATTCACTTTTCTACTGTTTTCTTTTGGCGTATAATTACTCAAATATCACAATCCATAGTATCGATGTATGTATACATAAGTATATGTTATATGTATACGTCCATGTTTATGTAAGCTTAGGCTTCTTTTTTTCATTCTTTGCCTTAGCGTTGGCTTTGGCTTTGGCGTTGGCCTTTCACTTCCCTCCAATTGCCTTTGCTTGCCTTTGCTTGCCTTGCCTTTGCTTGATGATGCATGGAGCGGCGGCGGTGAAGAGAAATCTGTGCGTGACGAGGAAAAAAGGCCGAGGCGTTTAAGGAGTCTCCGTGGGTCTGGCTAAATTGAATGGATGGATGGCGATAGTTGCATAAATAAATAGCCCAGGAAATCGATGGCGATCCATCCATTATTAATAAAGTCCGTGGTCGAGACAGCAGGAGCAGCGTCGATAGTTAGAGCACGCGGTTAATCGTCTACCCTATACATCCATACACCATACACATATTACTATGCATAATATTATGCATACTTGCGGTGGGAGAAAGGCGTTATCGCTCCGCGGTTTTTTTCTCCCCAATGTATACTATGTATATTGTATATTGCACCATACCATAATGCTGATCATAATGCAGCGTGTTCACAGTTCACTGATATAATATATATGTATCAAAGTATCAACATACAAAATGCTCAACATTGTTAATGGAAAGAGTGGCTTCTCATGTATAAAATATGACTTTGTGTTTTTTGACAGGTTTGGGAGCTCTGCTGGTCCGAAATGGAGCGGCGGGAAGAGTGCTCGCGGAAAAGCGGTATTTCGGAGGAGGCACCGTCAACATTGCCATTCCATCCCAGCCATTTCACAAATTGAGAGAGCCTCTCCATGAAAAGTAAGTATATGTACAATGTACAGAGAAAAACATCTCGACTTTCTTTATCTATAGTCTCTTATTCTATTTTTTGTGGAGTTGGATTTGGATTAGCCTTAGCATTATCACTAGAACATTGGCATTTTGTATTTCGATTCTGGGAGCAAAGGGATGCCGAAGCCGAATTGTTGTTACACACAATGTTATTATGCTAAACTTATACTAAACTTGAGGCGAGTGAGATGACTATTTAATCACAATGCAGGTTTTGCCTTTAAGATAGGCAGGAAAAATACAGAGCGCCGCTGCCCATTTGAAGACGGCGAGTATGACTACAAAAACAAAGTAAATTAAAGGCGCGCATTTCCCTTTCATTGTCGCTCCAATACAACTGACAAGTACAACCGCATCGTCCTGTATATATAATTAAAAGGGCAAAGGGCCGCAAATCATTGTAATTATCCAAATTAATACGTAGTAAAACCGATGAACATATGTATGTACGTACACAATACTTGTGTCACTGTGCAATGCCCAACGTATCAAAAAAGGATGCAGTATTATTGATACAAATCTGCTCAAACGAAACTTGCTTTTTCCTTCGGTTTGTTTGTTTGCTCCGCATCAGCCATCAACATGGGCTGTACATTGTACATAGTACAAAGAACTCGTCAAAGAGGAGGCTAAACCAAATCCAAATAAATCCAAATCAAGGGCAATGCTAAAATATTAGTTTGACGGAACAAGAAGAAGACGAAGAAGAAAAGAAGAGGTCGATCCGGATGAGCGCAACAGTTGGTGTCATATTACTGTCTGTTCGCATGCATGTTACGTATCACACATAAGATAGATATATCATGTACATATACAAATACACACCGTAATATCGCCCTGCGTTTGTTTGTTTGCTCGTCTGTAGCTGATACGAATCAAGGCCGTTTTTACTAGATAAAATGCAATAATCAAAATCAATGAATTTATAAGTATATTTAAATCGCGGCCTGAATCATTCGGACGAATGCGGAGCATTTAATTGATTGCTGATAAATGATCAGAGATGCTTAACTCATAATTATTATGCATAGTTTATGGATTTGTCATGTTTACATTTTTTATTTTAGGTTTGAGGACGGGACCATCTCCTTTTTGTCCATTCTGGCCCTTCGTCATGGCTTTGAAACCCTGACCAAGTTGGGACGGTCAATGGACACAATTTCCACTCGGACCTTTCGACTTGCCCGGTGAGTGACCTTTTTTAGCTGCCTTGTTTAATTTTACTCATATAATATAGTTATTCCAATAAATGTTTAAAAAGCTGGAAAGCCTACAATACATGTATAGTTAAATAATCATGGGATCCTTGACCCTGGTTTCAGATACTGCTACAAGAGTCTACGTGACTTGACCTATGCAAACGGACAACCTGTGGTCATTCTTTATTCAGACACGGACTATGAGGATCGCAGTCGTCAAGGGCCCATCGTCACGTTTAATCTCCTCCGACACGACTCGACCATCATCGGCTATTCTGAGGTAAGAGTTGTCAACAGACACCCTTTTCAAGGTTTCTCCGTATTTAACAAAGACTTGTTTTTTCAGTCATTAGTAGCATTAAAAAAAATCGGCTTCTTTTTTGATCTACATAATATGCTAGTGTCTGTGTTTGCGGACTGCGTCGTCTTTGAAAATAATCCAATTATGATGCAAATTATTTTCCTTTATCTGTGGAAAAAGAACGACTTGAATTTCATTGTCGTTAAATATTTTCCTGTCTTCTATATATGATGCATATTGTAAATCCAACAATTCAAGGAAAAACAAATGGAAGGAGGGAATGAGGAAGCAGAGAACCCACTCATCATTATCTATATGGTTATTTCTCTGGTTCTGTAACAACTCTGGATAAAAGTCAAAATCAAAGAATAGGGTTGGTTTCGGGTTTCCATTAAAACAAAAACGCAAATTGTTCTTCGGCGAAACCTCTAGTCATTATTTAAGTACAATATATTATGGATCTGTATATTATGGACAGACTACACGGATGTGTCCTGCAAGAACAGGAAAAGTCAAAGTTTTCTTGCATACATGTATGTCTATAATTTTGTGAATTTGTTTGTCGTTGTCGACACGTGGACATGTCTATAGTCTATACAATGGTCTTACTACGAGTTCCTACACAAATCCCGAGAATTCACTTGAATCGTATAAAAGTTTGTCCCAATTAATGGGAAAAAAGAGAGTAAATACAAAGGGAAGCACAGGGCAAGTTTGATCCTATAATAATATTGTATCATTGTCGACAAAATAGGCCCGGGGTCACAATTTCAAAAGTACATTTTAACTACCTATTACATACATGTACGATGTACTGTACAAGTCCACGTCTGATGCTGCTTCATTTGCTGAATAAGTACACAAACAGAGTAGACTGTATTTATTTATTTGAGTTTGAGTACACAGATACATACATGTTCTGGCTGAAAAGACGTTTCTTTTTTACTTGAGCCGAGAAAGAAAAAGAGAACGAGAGCAAACGTGTGTGTGTGTTTGTGTCGTTCTAAGGAAGGCGGAAAAGAAACTTGAGCGACGGCCTGCGGCCCTTGTCCAATTTTATTAGAGTTGGAGGTTAGCGGACAACGATAAACAGACTGAGCAAAGATTCTTTCCCATTTTGTCTCAATTCACCAAAACGTGAAGACAGAAACGGACTCTTGCAGTCAAGTCAAGTTCAACTTGTTCAGTAGCAACACAAACAGAGACAAAAGATGACCAACAGCAAAGAGCTTCTCCGTTTTTCCGTAGAAATATGTAGTTGTGAATTTTTTTTCACAGATGGTTTCGGCTCATCTTTTTAATAAGTCCAGCCGTGCTTTATCTTGCGCATTTGTGGACAAAATCCGCTGAGGCTTTTGCTCTTTGGGATAAAAAAGGAAACGGATGATGCAAAGGGTAGAAAATTACCGAGAATGAAGCCGGGCACCAGTTGACGGGGTCTCATGAAACCCGCAAAAGACCCGCAAAGGATCATGAAGGTCTCCTCTGGTTCCATCAAATTCGTGGATCCGGAATCCGAAATCAAGAACTGCATTTCACAGAATTGATTTTATGTATACACATTCATATTCATAGTTGCAAGTTGGAGTTGAGCTGAACTGAGCTGCGGGACCAAAATGGAAATGTGTAAAAAGTACAAGCATGATTTTGAGGAAATTCTTTTATCATGACCTCAGACTCTGACCACGACGATAACGATGACGATGAAGATGAGAGAAAAAAGTTAGAGTACATGTTCATGGTCATGTTCTTGGTATGTACATAGTTGACTGGAGCAAGAAGAGGACAATTTGTTACATTTCGGACACAAGACACAAAGAAAAAAGACGTCTCTCCAGACTGCTATTTCTTCTATCTGTCAAAAATACTGTAACAACATGAACAAGAAGATTGGATTGATTCTGTCCGATCTGAAATTCCCATATATCAGATGATATTGTATGTAGCTCGATATAAATATAAATATTATAAGTAAAATATTATGTAAGTACTCGTCGTTTCCATTCCTTCTCTTTCCGCCGTCTCAGCTTGACCTCGACTTTTGGAACTATGTACTTGGAACGTGAACTCGTATCTGGAATATCAAATGATATCTCTGTATCGGCATGCATGATATCTTATCATATCAAATAATATGATGTATAATACACAAAATTTCATACTCATCCTAAGTTTCCCGTTAGTTCTTCAGTTGCTGGACTCTCTGTGTAAAAATCTTGTATTCCGATCGGAGGGTCAATACATTTTGGATAAATACATACATGCATGCAGAAAAGTGAGTTGTGTACCTTTTCTTGTTAGTTATACGATACGATCCTCAGCCAGATATTTCGCGTGTATGTATAATGTAAGTATAGCAAGAAAATAACGATGCATGGAACGGAGGAGAGATTCACAAGGGCACTTATTTAATTTCTCCCTGTTCCTCCTTGTCGTCTTCTTCCATGAATTTAATTTGCCTGAGTAAGGATCCAAGGATCGAAGCCTCTTCAGAATACACATGTATGTATGTAGATATACATTACCTAGTTTTGTGAGTGCGTGCTTCTTTCTGGAGAGAGTAGATGCTAGTAGATGTATTTGGAAATATTGTGAATGGACAAAATACGGGCTAATCGAGATGGATGATCCAGTTATGCATCCACAATCACTGTGGCTTTTTTCCAGGGATCCAGGGTTCCATCCTCATGCATGCTATATGCATGTAGACTCCTGGCTCCAGTCGGCCTGATAATAATAATAATAATCTTTTTTCCGCAGGTGGAAGAAGTAGAGTGAGTAAACTATTTAAATCACCTGCCTTTTTCCATTACTCCGAGTCGTTCATCCTCCGCAGAGCGTCTCCTTCCCCCAGCCTCCCCTTTCCTGGAAAGATCGCTCTCTGCTACTAGTACTTTGATATTATGTCTGTCTATAGGGTAAAAATTGAGATGGTTTCCCCTGTTCCTTTTTCGTCTATGGGGAAAATTCTCCGGTGCTCGTAAACATTCGATCGTATCCCCATCCTGATCATCTCCATCCATCCATATCCATATTTATTACTGTGTATTGTCAGCCATCGCAGATATTTCTAGATACATTCTATATGTATACACACGGAGAGAAGTATTACGCACAGTTCTCCCGTTTCTTCAGATACAAGATGCATTTTTACATTTTTTCGGCTTGAATTGTTGTCTTGCTCGTGCCCTTGCTCTTGCTTTTGCTCTTACTGTTACTCTTACTTGTCTCCACTCAAACACTGTTCGAGTCCAAGAGGAGTCAGCCAAGTTTTAGACCTGCCTCAGAACTCAGAATCGACAACGACAACTAGAGCTAAAAGCTGGAGCTGGAGCTGGAACTGGAGACCTGGAGAAAAGAGCACGTACACTCACTCACTCCAGATCCCTAAACTCCTGCAGGAGTTCCAATAACTATGCTATGAATGGATACATATAGTATTGTATATTTTGTATTGTACATTTTATGGAAAAGAAAAGGGGTCTGCGTGTAGAGAACAAAACTGGAAAATTCTAGTGGAAAACTAGAATGAAATTTTATGGCAAATCTACTTATGACACACAGACTGAGACAGAGGAAGGAGCAGCAAGGGAGAGAAATTCCACGGATTTTGAGTGGAGTTACAAGTCGAAAGTCGAGAGTCGAGATTCAAAGTCGAGAGGATGGAAAGACGAAAGACGTATAGACTATACATTATACATAGACGGCGTCGAAGAGGGAACGGAGCGGAGCAGCAGCTATAGATTTGTAATATTTGTTGTTCATCCAGAGTCAGAACTCAGACAACGGAGGACAAGATTCTATTTTTTTGTATATACAGCAGATTTATGTTATGTTATTTTGCGTCTGTCTCTTTATCTTTTATCTCCGTGTGCTTTGTGCCTTTAGCTTTGTAAATTGCAGAGCGGTTCAACTTGGAACGTTGTTGCAAGTGGGACAAGACGACATCCTGCATTCCTGTGCATGTTGTATACCGTACACTGTATACATATTTTATATATATACTCTAGTTCTGGTTCTAGTTCCAGTTCCAACTCAAGAGCTTGTATTTATTTTAGAATAGAAAATTTCCCTGTATTCTTCCGTGAAGAATGGAAGAGCAAAAGAGAAACAGAGGAACAGAGAGAGAGAGAGAGAGTCAGAGAACAATGTGATTTGGAGCTGTAATTCAATTACATGTTCCATCCATCCATTCATTCATTCATTCGTTGTTTCGTTGGTTGGTTGGTTGGTGCTGGATGGAATGGAGAATGGAGAATGGAGAAAGCACAGAGAGGAGAGGAAGCCATCAAATCTCTCCACACAAATAACTGCTGAGTTCACGCACCACCCTCCTCACAGCCCAATTTAATCAGCACTTTAGCCCCAGATCAGCTAAATTCCAAGGCACAGTCAAAGTCAAAGTCAACGGCTATGTCAACCTCAAGCTCAACCTCAGCCTCAGAGTCACAGTTAGAGTCACAAGCAAAATCAGAACCAGAATCAAAGTCAGCCTTGCAATTCCAATACATGGGGACAATACATGGGCAAATGGTCGAAACCACTTTGATTTTTGAGTCCACCGTCTCAATAATCCACGACAACAATAGCAATTTAGCAATAGCGATAGCAACAAAATGAAGCTACTACGTTCAAGTATGAAGTTTGAACGGTTCAACTTTGGTAACTTTGGTCGGCGTCGAAATCTTGTTGATCCTTTTCCATAATTTGTCAAAGCTGAGGCTTTAAAAATGACCAAGCAATATTAAATATTATTGTTATCAAAGCTACACCAAAAGTTCTTTCTGTCTACAGTTTTGTGGGGAAGAGTATGGGGAATTTGAAGTTGAGTGATATAAATAAAATTGTGGGAAAGTTTTAATGATTCCAGGATTACGAGGATTATACGTCTTAATACAGGCGCTCCTTGTCCTTATCAAGTCGGTTGGTGTCGTTTTTGCAGAAAACATGCAAAATATTTTCCACAGAATGCATCAAATCATTTTATTCATTTTAGAATGAAAAGGCGAGAGATTTTGGGCTTAGGAATTATAGGATTTAACTTTTCGTACATATGTAAATGACAACAGCGGGAGAGGACAAAGTACTGCGGCCGAGTCAAGAGACAAGAGGTAGACACTAGACACTAGACAGAAAAGTCCACTATTGACTATGGCCGTCGCTGTCAACGGGGTTGTTCAGAATTCAGAATCACGCAATACTCTGCCGTGTGATATTATTGTATGTAAGCCTCTTTGAAACTTTAATGATCAATTCGCCGGATCAAACGTGCTAAAGCTAAACACAGATACAGATATCACTCTTCCCACTTAAGTGGTGAAATGTCCCCTGAGAAATGAAATGAGGGGAGAGTCACCGTTTCAACGAATGAATTAAACTGTATCTGCTATTTTTTGTTTTTGCTTTTTATTAAAAGAAGATACGGCCAATTTTTGTAGCGTTTCGACGTTCCACGTTAGTGAAAACTATATAACTCAAACCTGAGACAGATACTTTGGGCTTCACTGTCAGAATATATATTTAGTTGTGGGCTCTGGCCTAGAATAGATGGTAACAATTGTACAGTCAAACTTTTGACTTTTGAGAGCATCAAAGGTGAGTTTGGACCGTTGACGTCTGGACATAGAATTTATGCATGTATATGTATGTATGTATGTAATGTTGCCTCTGGACATTTGACCGACTGGAAAGTAGGGAGACTAAAGTGAGGGATGAATATGTATGTAGTTATACATATAGGTAGACATTTTATTTAGCTATTTTTTATGGATCTCTTTTTCTATCCTCTTCCTGTATCGGATCGGCTGATGGACGGACCAACGACCAACGAGCTGGCGGTCGGAAGGTCGATGAATGAAATAGTGACGGAGTGAGTGAGTGAACAAGTGAGGAAGGAAGCAAACGAGTGGGACGAGAGTGAAAGAGTGAGTGAGTGAGTGAGGGGAATGAGGGGGAGGAATGGAAACGAACGCATTTGTTCCTCTCTTTGAAGAGAGCAACTCATGCATTTTACATGGGCCGCACTCTCCCTTTGTACACGAATAATTTGAGTGGTGGACAGAGTTTTCTTCTCATCCTTCCTCATCATCTGTCCGCCATTTTCATTTTCATTCCCGATTCATCCTCAATCCGCAGTCCCATCCAATACATACATCATACATAGATATACAATATACAATGTACAGTCCAACAAAATCCCAATGCATTGCAAGCAAGCAACGACGAGTGAACTGGACTGGAGGATGAAAAGCGAAAAGCGAGTGAAAGTGAATTTCTCAACGTCCAGTCAAAAGTTTAACCTCTCCATGATCATCATCATCATCATGATTATATGCTAAAAACCTGGGCCTGGATTCAATAAACTTGACGAGTCGCGGATTTCAGCCTTTTTCGATATAGCCAATACGACCAAGATTTTACTATATTTCTATTCTATTGTAAATGTTTGTTGTTTTTTGGGTAGAAAATGCTAAAAAAATTTAAATGGCATAAGGGAGCTTAAAATCCAAAAAGTTTCCTAGATAATTGTGGAAAAAATCCCGTTGAATGCTTTAAAAGCATATTGGCCAGGTAGGGCTCAAGCAGGATGTTTTGAAAATTTGTTGAATCCAGCCCAAGGCTTAAACTTTCCCCACATCCGCATTTATTTGACCATCGGTCGAATAAAGCAGCTCCTGATCGTCTCTCATCGCATCGCATCTCATCATCATCACATCTCTTTCTGCTCCTCTTTGTCCCTCTTTTGAACGGAAACGAGCGAGTGGACCGTAGATAGATATTGCTTCATCTTTATTCAAAATTCAGGATAAATGTGGATACGAACATTCACATGGCTGGAATATTTCCCCTTGAACCCCTTCCACTTGAATTCGACTTGGAATACGAATCCACATTCGAATCCGAATTCGAATTCAAATGTCTTTCTCGGCTCAACTTTTGTGCCATTTATTTGGTTTCTTTTGCCTCCTCAAATGTGAATTACTTCCGTGGAATTGCATCCTAATTTTGAATGTGAATTTGCATTTGCATTCTTCAATTTCACACAGTCCCATCCCCATTCACCGTCACAGTCACAGTCACTCTCAATTGCTGTCTTCTTTTTCTTTTTTGGCCCCGTCTAAATTTTTAACGGGCAAATTATATGCATAAAACATAAAGTCCTCTCCTGGATTCTCCGTCCTCGGATCTCGGATCCTCCGAGATACCTACTCGCACTCGCACTCGAACGATTCAGATGGAGATGGAGATGGAGATGAAAATGAAATGGAATGGATGGACGAGCCGGTGAAAAAAAGAGGAGCAAGTTGAAAGTTGAACAGGGAAAAGTTGAAAAAGAGGGGGGCAAAGTGTTCTCTACACATACATGCATACATACATATGCATATACCTATCTACTATCTACACTTGTCCATACCATACCGTGGACCCTCATTTGTTCCAAAGGCATCTCCATTTGTTCTCCATCGCTGTGTAAATTAATAATGTGAGCAGTGACACAGGGCAGAGCAGAGCAGACAGTCACAATCACCCGAGAAAATAGGAGAAAGTCCAGGAGGAAACGTGTACGGAAGAGCAAGAGCCAGAGAAAGCGAAAGAGGCAGAGAGAAAGTCAGGGAAAGTAAAAGTAAAAGTGAAGGGGGAGAAAGTCAAAAGTTGAAAAACGTCGCGATATTTCTCGTCGTCATCGTGACTCGACTCGAGTCTCAACCTGGAGGAGCAGAAAAGTGAGTGACTGCGTGAGTGAGGGAGAGAGAGAGAGAGAGTGAGTAGATGAATGAGAGAAGGAGTGAATGGCTAATGAAAGAGTAGAAAAGAAGAGAGTGGCTCCTTTCTTCCCTTTCCCTTCACCTGAGAACTCTGACTCCGATTCCAACTCCAACTCGAAAGAATGATGGCAGCCAAAAGCCAACAGTGAATGCGCATAATAATCACTTGTTCGTCTTTTTTCCATTCCCATATAATAATATAGTATAATTTTATATTATATTATTATTCTGTATTATTATATGTATGTACAGTACAAAAAGGAAAGTTTTGTAAAGCTCTGCGAGCAAAGTATTCAATTCGAGTCAAATGCATACACACGGAATATTTTGGACTTTTTGTTTCCCATTTATTCCTCACTCTCTACACTTTGCTCCACATTTTGAGCTCAACTTGTGCTTGCCTTTAAACAGAGAGAAACCCAAAACGTTCATCTTTAACTGGAGCCCCGTCATGAAATCGAACTGGAGGAAGAAGATAGAGTATAAGAATAAGATGGAAAGACGAAAAGAAGCGAAAGAAGAAGGTTGGAAGCTAGAATAATAATTTATGGATAATGTTTTTCTTCTTCATCTTTTCTCTTGCTCTCTCTCTCTCTCGTCTCGTCTCCATGGCCTGTGAAAATGTGCATGCGTTGGCTGGCTTGTGATAACGTTGTCTGCATCGTCTTCCTCATCGGTATACATGTAGATATAATGTATATACATTATACATGTGAGAGATGAGAGATGAAAGATTCTTTGGGAATATCGAGGCTGTTAATTAAATTTCCAAGGCAAGGAGCCGCAGGCTCTAAAGTATTTGCTCTCTTCCTCTCTCGCATAACTTCACACAGAAATGCTCCACCACACCACCATCAGCAAAACTTTCTCCGCAGGCCGCATCCGTCCATCTACATATGTAGATAGATACATATTATTCATATTCGTATCTATGTATTTATGCATATATTTATGACATAAGCTTCCCTCGTAAAAATATGCCAGCCAATTTTAGGTAGTTGATAAGGCTAGCTAGCTAGAATCCTATAAGAAAATTATAAACAACTTAAGCTCTGAAAAAATTTCCCATGACATCTTGACTATACAAGTGTGCATTGAACAGTATTGAATTTCCTAAAAATATAAAGACATAAAAATATTTGGTGACGACTGACTCAGTCGTCTTCAAATATTTTTATCAAAATTTTGTACAAGGGGCTTTATCAATCAAGACACATACATCATTATTTCTTCTTTTGGATCGACTTACAGAACATCGAATAGTACAAGAAAACCATCACACTTGCTTTTTTTATTTTATGGACAGTCAACCGGAATTTCATTAGCCCACTTTTACATTCGTCATTTTTAATAACCTTTGTCTCTGTATTATTTAGATGTACATTTATTGTTGAAAATGATGGCAGTCTACATTCTAACGATAATACAAATATTTTTCGCAACCTTGTCCAACTTGATATGAAAACATGATTTTACTTATACACTTTACAAGTAATAAATACTTGCGGTTGCATTTTATCCTCGACCCACTCAAGGAGAAAAAGGAAAGTGTGTCAATTTACATACAATCGACACACAAATCGAGTGAAAACCAAAGTCGGAACACTTGCGAACCAAAATAATCTCGAGATTTTTCCCAGGCTTTTAGATTGTATGCGGATCCTCGGATTGACCTCTGCCTCGGCTCTTTTGATTTGGATACGTCCAAAGAGAACATTTGAATTTCCGTGATTTTGACTACATACATGCATACATAGGCAAAGAGAGCCAAATGCCCAATTCCTATTTATTACTCTCGACTTTGCATTCGCCGTTAATGTTTTATGAATCACCTCTGTGTTCTGTGTGTGTCTCCTCCTCATATTCTTGCTGCTGCTGTTGTTTTTGTCGTTTTCGTTGTCGTTGTCCGGGTTGTGGGCAAAAGGAGGATGGGAATTCGGGCAGATTGCGCCAGGACATTTGAATGTACTGTATATTGTATTTTATGTACTTATTTTGGTATCACGGGTGAAAGTGCGGCTGTCCCTCCTTTTTATCCGTTGCATGTACATAGTACATAGACAGCGGCCCTGAATCTCGGTTTAGATGCTTTTTCTACTACTCCTTCCCATACTTTCAGCTGCTATACTTACAAAAAGACGAAATAAAGAGCTGAAAATTGGGTATGATACACTATGCACATATACATAGGTTATATTATATCCGGATAAAACAAAGACTTGCCTCTTCCTCTTCCTCCCCACGTTTTACATGTGAGCATAAATATATAATGAATGAATGTATACACGTATAAATGTATAAACTACGGCATATTGCACGTATATTATGTGCATGTGTATGTGTACTCTCGCTGGAGAAATTAAAACGGAGGCAAAGTTTTCCACAATATTGTACAATATATGGACACTCTTTTCCTCTTATCCGCTCTCTCTGATTTTGGATTTGGACTTTTAATTTTTCCTTCCGTCGCCCCTATTCCCCAAAACAACACAACACAATATCGCATAGAACGGAAGAGAAGAGAGAGTACTATGTATGTAGTATGTATATGCATACGCATCAACATAAAAAATAAAACATGGAATGTACATCTACATCTCCGCTGCTCATTTCCTCCTCCCGCCGTTTGTCAATGAGCACAAAGTTTCTTGATTAGGTTTTGTCAAACTTTTTTAAACTACAAAAAAAGGGAGAGAGAGAGAGACGACTGAACTCTCTCTCTCTTTCTCTCTCTCTCTGTTCTCAGACGCTATTGTACTTTTACTATGTATGTATATCTACACCAGTTTCTCTTGCAGTTTTTTTAGTGGTGGAAATTTCCAAAATAAGGAAAATACGGGACAAAACAAAGGGAAAAAGTTTGCTCGAAATAACAAATCTCATTTTGCAAGAGGATGGAAAGGGAAACGATGTACGAATATTTCATATTGCACACACATATGAACTTATATGTACAAATATACATAGTATCACATATCACATGGCAATTCCCTCGTTGAGACTGTATCTATATGCATGTACTTTTTGTCCTTTGTGCAAAACACAAAGCTGGGATAAAAACAGGAAGTAAAAAGAACGAAAGAGAGTCTGGCGCTTTTTCCTAATACACACAAATTCCATATCCATTTTCACTCTCCAAATTTTTGCAATGGTGTAGATTGTAGATTATATACTATGAAGTGCGACTTTTTTCCACAGTAACTTAATATGTACATTTTAGTGTAGTGTTGGATTCGGTTTAGTTTTGGTTTGGTTAGCTTTCCTTTGGCCGTTCTCTTGCCGCCACTTTGCTGGCTAGAAAAAAGGATAAAATATATGTATATTGATTTGCTTTCCTTGTGCTAATCCCTTCAACTTTACACCCTCCTCTTTCTCTTGTCTCTCCTCCGAACAAACAACAGTCGCTAATCCGCTCACACCAGAAATCCGCATATATGTATCTACAGTCTATGTACATCCGCCTTGGCCTCCGTCTCCATGACCAGGTCCGCCAGAATATCTGTTTCCAATCATCATTATTTTTTTACCCTGCATCTGGACAATCTCTATCTCTCTGTCCCCCTCATCCCCATTTCCCATAGTAAAATATTATCCAAAATGCTCCAGAATATTTTATCCAGCTTCCTCCGCCTCACACCTGTGAACGCGGAAAAAAAGTGTTGACTCCATAGATGGGAATTTAAAGTCTATTCCATATTTACTATATGTATATATATTTTTTTTCTTTTT
>JAQIVE010001311.1:0-25928 GCA_034698285.1 Sminthurinus bimaculatus
CTAGGGCAAGACTCAAGCCCAGGGTAGGTCTTGTTCCAAACTCCAGGGGACAGATGAAAATGTTCCCTTGTAAGTATTTATTTTGAAATGCATCAAATAGAATATTTTTGTTTGTACAGCTTTTGAATCTCTTCAAAAGAAAACACGCATACAACTAGAACATCCGATGATGACAGAATTACATCATATTTTGGTCCGCGATGGAGATTATTTGGGTGCCGAGAACTTTTTAGAACGATCCGCTGATGTAAGTAACAATTATTAGAGAAAACAATATTAAAAGTTATGTTCATTATTTAAATTCTTTTTATAATATCTAATGTACATAAATTCGTATCTATTTCAGCTGTTTCACGACTTTATTGCGCAACAAGGTGAGTACATACATATGTATCCATATTGTAATATATGTATTTTTGCAATTTTATCACTTATAAACTGGGAAACTTTGAAGATCATGATGCTGACTACAGATAAAACGTTCTTGATAATTTAAGACGTATTTAAATGCATTTATTCTCTAGACTACAAGGCTTCTTGGTCACCAATTTCTCCTGAGACGGATACATGTGATGGACTTCAAAGTGAGATTCCTCAAAGGCCTGGAATGCGTGGTGGTCATCAGATGTGCATTGACTCAGAAGCACAAGTTGTTTATTTATTTGGAGGCTGGGATGGTAACCAAGATTTAGCAGATTTCTGGTCGTTTCATGTACAATCTTCCAAATGGACACTTATTAGTCAAAATACTGAACTAGAGGTATTCACTATGATGAATGATGAATATTGTGCATGGTTTTTTAGATATAAATATATTCATGTACTCGAATCTAAGATGACATTACAGGAGATATTGTGGTTTTGAACAAGAACTAACTTTTTCCTTCTTGTATTTCTTTTAAGGGTGGCCCATCACCTAGGTCGTGTCATAAAATGTGCCTGGACCCAGAAAAGAGGCAGATTTATACTTTTGGTCGTTATTTGGATTGTCAATGCCCTAATAGATTTTCAATGAAAGTATGCTTTCTTTCAATCAAGAATACTGGATAGTTTTGAAAGGGGTGGATGAGTTTTAGCCTAAACTTTAGCATTTTAGTGATTCGTCCCGCGCAAAACTTGTGTAAAAATCCGAATTCAGTCTTTTAGTTACACATGCAAAGTGGGTGCTTAAAAAAAGGGAAACTCAGAGAAAAGGTTCATTAATATTATGGCCTATCTCTATATCCATCCTTTCCAAATACTAAACAACATTAAATACACAACTCATCAAGTTGAGTTTATTTATTTGCATAAAGTTTTTAAAATCTGTACAAAAGCATTTCCGTTTTTTTTTGTATTGCACACAGAGTGATTTTTACTTGTACGATATTGAGACCAATAAATGGTCGATTATCGCTGAAGACACGGCAGCTGTTGGTGGACCAGAGTTAGTGTTCGATCATCAAATGTGTATGGATGTTGAAAAACGAACTATTTATGTATTTGGAGGAAGAATTCTAACTAGTTCGGCCAAGTAAGTGCCCTTTGTCCAATTTTTTCATTATATAATAGTATTTTAAGTAAGTTGCTCATTGTAAATAGACTGTTTTTATTTGCCTTGATCATACATTTAATATTTGTATAGATATACTTGTATAAAAAATGAACTAAAGTTCTAAATATGTGCATTTTAAAATTTTTTTAGCTATTCCGAGACGCTGCATCCAAATTTATTCTCTGTTGTTATGAATAATAACAATGAAGCTTTGGGTGCCAGTAATCGCCGCAGAAGTGATATTGAAGATAGAGATAATCAAGATTACGGTGGTGTTGTTCCTCGAGTCAGAGGTGGTGATGGAGAAGCTGGAGTAGTAGATGATTTAGACGATCCACAAGTCGTCCCTCCAATAAATAATAATATAGGAAGGAATGGTGCTGGTGATAATAGTGGAGCGCTGGTAGTCGCTGGAAGTGCATCACCTTCATCAGCCAACTCTGAACTCTCATACTCGGGACTTTATGCGTATCATATTCCTTCGAATACCTGGTCGCTTCTTCGATGTGATATCTCCGTATCAAAGTCGAGCGATCAGGTTCCACGACCCGCAAGTATTCGTTCACGTGTTGGACATTCCATGCTTTTTCATCCGGGTTGTAGAAAACTCTACGTCTTTGCTGGACAACGGTCGAAAGAGTATTTGAACGACTTTTTCTCCTATGATGTTGATACTGATGAATTAGAAATTATATCGGACGGCTCAAAAAAATGTTGCCAGAATACTCCATCATCTGGCTTTACTTTAAGAGCTTCTATCGATCCTGATCTTAATGAGATTTATATATTTTCGGTGAGTATTAAAACTAAAGATAAAATTTCTGTTTCAAGAGGTTATCATATCAATCCAGATTTTATTGTCCACTACGATGTTGCACTTGATTATAAAATATGACTATAACACCTCATTTTTTCATGTATTTGTAGGGGCTAAGTAAAGACAAGGATAAAAGGGATGAGAATGTTCAAACTTCGTTCTGGGTTTTTGACATAATAAGGCAGTCCTGGTCTTGTGTTTATAAAAACGACAGTACCCGTGATCAAAGTTTTAGTCAAATTCAGAATATGGAGCCCTGTCCGCGTTTTGCCCACCAACTTGTCTATGATTATGAGACAAAGGTAAGCGACTAGTATTCAATGTTTTAAAAAATACCATGGGAAAAGCATTTCGTCAGTCTGCATAATATTGTATATGCGAAAGTTTAACTTTTTATATTCGTGTTATGAATTTGCAGCTCCACTATCTTTTTGGGGGGAATCCCGGCCGTCCGAAAGATCCTAAATTGAGGCTAGATGATTTTTGGCAATTGAGACTGATTCGACCTTCCAGGCAAGATTTGCTGCGCCAGTGCAAGATTGTAAGTTGCCTTCCTTTTAAGTATTATAAATCAATTAAAAGTGATAAATCGTCTGTATTCTTCAATCTGTTCTGTATTTATACTCTGTATTATGAAACTATTATATTGATACTCATTTTCTCTTTTTCTTTAGATGTTGAGAAGGCAGCGTTTCGAAGGTAGTAAAGCTTCAAAGTTAAATGAGTGTAATTATGTTTCCATCACGGCAATGCGCTTCCATTATTTTCATTTTATTTTATTCTTATTCAATAATACTGATCAAAATATACGAAAAATCATTCATTTTATAAAATTTACCTTTCTCTGTACAGAATTGGCATCACAAGACCCTCTAACTGCACTTTTGTACCTTCAGGTAAGTCTACAAATTACATTGTTCATTCCTTTTAGTTTGATGAAAATTATAAACTTACTCCTTGTTGTCGAAACGATATGTGATTTCAATTTTAATGTCATTGTAGACATCTCTTTCGGAGCTTATTAATCACAAGGATCCACAGCAAACTAAAGAAGTGAGTTTCAATACTTATGTATTAAGTCTTAAATTAAACCTTTCTATTTATTAATGGGGCGATCGAAAAAAAAATTTGTATTATTTCATTGAATTTTTTATTGTTATTCAACGCATTGTATTAATCGGCATATTATTAAACATGTTAACGGTTTTTATTGTTCTGTTTTCAGTTTCAAAGACTTACCCTTTTACTTTTCTCAAACGATGAAGAAGAGGAAGAAGGTTTAAGGTTTTTAGAGGATGGAGACACTGGAGATGACGTACTCACTAATAAAGATGATGATACCAAAGTGCTCAAGCGAAGTCAACTCTTTGATAAATTGATTCGATATTTCCCAACTGGTAAGCTTTATCTTCTCGTGTTCGATTTGAATTTCAATATGCATACTGAAATGATAATGATAAACATACGGTAAACATAAAGTAATTTACTCTTGCTCTTTCTTTGTTTCAGATATGACGCAGCCAAAAATAAACTTGGTTGATCTTCTCCCATTGTAACCGGTATAACATACATAATATGATTCGGAAGCATGCAGAAAATCTAAAAGTTGATTCCTATTACCAGAAACGACAGACTTGTATCTTCTACTCCATGAAGCAGACCTCATCTTCAGTTTTTAACGTATGATGTTTTGGCTCTCTGACACTGGCACGGCGCTACTGACGTAATGTGTCATGTCAGTAAATGCTCACAACATTTAAATCATTTATCATATGTAGACTAAAGAATCAAAAGTTTCTTTTGGATATAGAGTTTCCATGGAAAAAATTATATACCAAAGAAACTTTTGATTCTTTATGCTTCATATTATATATAAACCATCTATTAATTTACTGAATTCATTCCCCCTCACTATCCTTTTCGTTGCATGCTATGCGTTTTATATGTTATCGATTTTGTAATAATACACTTAATATTATGTTATGTAAGTTATTTATAAATATTGCATGCACCTTGAATCTATTATATACTTCTATATGTGTATTCTCGTACTTCACAGCGTGGCACATTGTATTTACAATAATTAGCAGGATTTACAACATGCTTTAATCAACCGATTTTGGTTAATTTTACTCTCATTTATTATAAGGTGATGGCATGTAAATGCCCGCATGTTATCAGAATCTATTAGTTCACTTGTAGTTCACAATGAATGTTATTCACACCTTTTATGATGATTGTCATTCAGGAAAAGATTATGTAGATAACCCGTGTTTTTTAATCGATGTAGTTATTTTCATTTTTCGATCCCCCGCAAATCAAATCAAAATACAGTCGCCACGCTACAACTACCAGTATATCTATCAGACGCAAGATGCATGTTATATTGTATTATTACATATCATAATGTACCAAGGTTAGTAGACCAGCACTGCTCGTTGTTAAATTTTGGTAATATGTGATGCGTACAGTACAACCTCCGTCGTATGGACCAATATAATTTACACTGTTATGTTCTTTTGTGGTTTATATTGCAAACCGTTGATAATACCAAATTTTGAAAATATTTTAAAATTTGTCTACGTACATATATTCCTTTTCGTCGCTTTTTTAAAGAACTCACTACCATAATGGAATAGCAAAGAAACTCTTGAGATAGGTAATGAATGGATAATATTCTGCGTCAGGTATATTGGACAGTGCAACAATATTCTTTGTAACTGAAACTTAACATCAAAGACTCAAACACGACTAAAAAATTAAAAATATATGCTCTCCATTTTCATTATGTTGCCGCTGTTTTTTTCTCCTGCTTTCATCATCTAGTACGGTGGAGAAAGTTTAAAAAAACGGAGAGTGCTAACTTACACGTTTTTATAGGACGCAATTTCTCCTTGTGCCTTTTAATATTTTCTATGACACATTTTGTAATTTCGTCGACTAAATATTTATCACTTCAATTTTCGTTGATACACAAAGTTAAGGATTAGTCTGTTCTCAGTTCTCAGTACTTAATGTTAACAGAGTTTTGTGTGAATGAAATGGACGAAACTGTACTGTACTACTGTTGGCAGTTTTTCATCAAATGTGCACTATACTTTGAACAAGCAATACTTTTCGGAAACTAACAAATCACTCTAAATTTTATGCCTCGTTGTTTAGTAAATGATAGTAGTGTGTGTAGTGTGTACGAAAGTACTTACAATACCTGTATACTGTATATGCTCTCTACCAATCTATAAAGTTTCGTCCATTGTAAACAATTATTTGATGTCCATTTCGTCTTGGTGTATTATTCGATTCGGAACCCGAGTATGACACGAGTATAATATTTTCGATTTCGAATTAGTCTAGGCATCGGAGGTTGTACTGTGGTATATTTCTAATGTAAGGTTATACTGTTGTATGGAATATTGATTCTTTAAAACACGGACAGTAGTCACATATTTTGTATTGATGAGTATACATTAAGCAGCAAAAAATATGAATGGTTTTGCTGTGCCAATATGTATGTACGACGTATAAAAGCTAAATACATATTAATTACTCTCAGTCAATTTCTATTTAAAAGTGCGTTTAGCATTCCATATTCCACAAAATATAAAATTATCAATTATGAATTTGTTCACTTGAAAAAGATAATAATTGGTCTTGTCGGAGAAAACTTAAATGAATCGTTTGTATTAACTATTAATTACAAACAAATTCTTTGTTACCTTCTTATTCAATCATGAATCAAGCGATAGAAATCATTTGAGGATTTAATAATACATGAATTGTTTCCTGTTTCTTGCTGCACAACAGCATGTTATGTTGTGCTATTCAAATTCTACAATAACATAATATGACATTTAGTTTAGGAATTATGATTAACAGCAAGTCAAAAAGAGCTATTTCTACTTATATGTAAAATTCACATAAAAGCGTCTAGGTATCTACTGAATGGATTGAAATACAAATAAATACAAGTGTATGAAGGCGTCTTATATGCCAATAATGAATTATACATCTCTCATGCGTACCTTATTAATTAGGCTAGTATAAAAATACAAACTAAGTAACAGATACCGACTATTTAATCTAATTTTATAACAAAACTATTGCTATTATTCTTACGATTAGTGTCAAGTTCAAACAATAAACAGTGGTAAATAAGGTACATAGATACTTAAAACATGCAAAACTCTCCTTTATTATTATGTGCAGCAAAATTAAGCATTGATGTAAAATGTAAGGACTAAACTTGGGTCGAAAAAAATGCTATACCTTTCCCACTCCAATTGAAATATTTATATTATTAAATATTGTTATGAAAAATTGATGTTTGATTTTTTGTGACGTCTACGATTTAGACTATAAATGCCTTTGTGCATAACCCCAGTCTCAATGCATCATTTCTTACATTGAATTTAATTACAAGTCGTGAATCTCGTTTGAATTTTTGGAGAAAGTAATACATACATAATACACATCGTGCTGATATTAAAAATTATACAGTGATATAATATTATTATCTATATACAATATACATGAATAAATAAACTATACAGTGATATAAATACGAACGTCTTCAAAAAGAGTTTATAATTTTTGCATAATATTCACGTGTATTGCGCTTTTTTCTCTAGCAATAAGTAATAATGGCATCTATTTGTTTAACGTGTGTGGGGGTTAAAAAATACCAAAGGGGAGCGGAAACAGAAAAATGATCGAAAATTGAGTGTTTTTTATGCTTTGTAGTAAGTACATTACCCTTTTCATATTTTTATGGAAACCTAGAGTTCCAATTGAAGTTTATATACGACAATAAGCTTCTTGCATTCTCAGAAGTCTTACACTGCTCTTCCTTCCTGAAGTATCAAGAAACTATCAAACAGTGCATTGAGAGAATCCGGAGAAAGTTGTCATCTCCTGGAGCAACTTAGGCCATATTCTTCTTTTCAAAAAAAGTTGAGACTTTTGTGTGCATATCCACGGAGGCCGGACGCCATGTACTGACTATTGACAGAATGGGAAATTTTCCTATATATATCTTATTATGTATTATGTAAATGGAAAATGAAGGGCTAACATGTGCTCTACCTTGATCGAGTTGACATCTTTTGAACATAAAAAATTATACTCGCTATTACTCTCAAATATACTATACAATATGGTATTGTATTAACATTTAAGATCATTCCCTAGTTGCTGTTTTTACTCTATTCGCATACATAGTTGGTTGGCCTGCTATCGTACGAGTATCTACGAGTAACAGAAATACAGGAATGGATGCATAGATAAAATGTAATCTAAATAATACCCAAAGATATACAGAACAGCAAATCTACAGTGTTGTTACCATAAGTACATTGTATCTGGTGGAAGAAACGTCAAACATTGTTGTTATGAAGTGGGACTGTAAGTTGTAAGTAGGATATAGAATGAATATGTATCTACTTGTGTATTTTATATGTTATACAGTTTTCCCTTCTTCCTTATAAAAGGGCAAACTGTACCTATACTTTACATTGCATTGCATGGCATTGCAATGTGGCTTTCAATCTATCTCAAAGAAACTACCGAGTTATTATCTACGGTATGGTTAATTTTGACACTGACATGAGCGAAGAAGTAAGAAGTACTACTTGTACAATATACAACAAGAACATCTTCAATATGGAAACAATATGTACTGTAGAAAATGCATGATATATACAAAAAAAATAGGGAAACCTGGGGCAAACCAGTATATCAGTATGCATAAAGGGGCAGTAGTGAGAATAAGCTTAAAGAGGACAAGTTTTACAGTTTTACTCTCGTCTCCCCTATACACTGCATCCGTTCATCTTTGTACCTTTATTCCTTTGAATTTATACGTGAAATATATATAATCTACTCCGTATAATGATGTACACGGAATAGATATAGATACACATATAAATAAAGTAATACAATCTAAGTATGTGTAAGTGTAGATATTACAGATACCTATATATAATGTGTTATATACAGCAATCAGCAGCCTTTTATTCATATACTGCATACATACATATGTATGTATAGCTACTATATGTAACGTACTTCACGGTTCACATTTAAAATTCACATCAACACAATAACAGTCTCTTCACTGTTGATGAACACGGAGACACAAATACATACATAATATACATACATACAATATACACACTTATACATATTAGTCTTATTCATTATTAGCCGTCCCGTCCGTCTCATCCTCAGTTTATTAGATGTCCGTATACATGTTACATATTTAGATTATTGCAATGATTGAAAATTTCCTCTGGATTTTAAATGTGACCCAACTCCAACTCCAATATATACCTTAGCCGAATGACAATATTGTGCCTGTGTAAGTTTCTTTTTGACACGACAATTAATTATTGAAATAATTGGCTCGTTTTTACATTATTCCTGTATCGCAAAATATTTGAAGGAAAAAATTGTGATTTTTAACGTATAATATGTCAACCTGAGGATATATTATAGATACTTACAATTTGTGTGTAAGAAAACGAAGAAGGTTTAACTTCTTTTGGCTTATTTCAAGTACATAGTTTACTGTGAATCGAATTTCCAAAGAAAATATATTAACGATTTTACCGACATTCGGCGGAAGTGCATTTAATTGCAGTTTAATTGTGCAAAATGACATGTGGTTTCAGTATAAAAATAATCACGTTTTCATGTATAATGCAAATAGATTTGTCTTTTGTGGAACAGTTTTCTATCAATTCAACCTGATTTTTAAATTACAGAATGATAATAATCTGATATGATATACAAATCGCAGTTTGATAAAGTTGACTAAAAAAAGGAAAAAATTAAGACAGATTTAAAGCACCTTTATACACATTAAGCTTGCAATGTGCAAAATTCAAGGAATCATTCAAAGGCTGATATTATGCCCTCTGAATATAGAAAATATCTATCATTATGTATTGTGTATAATATTGTCATTGCCATGTTACATGTATCAAAATTTCTTTTCATTGTGGAAAAATCTTTGAATTTTTTCAGGCATGAAGATGCAGAAGTGGCCAATTGTCACAAGAGCAGAAACTGACCCTCAGAGTGAAAGAAAAACTATTTTGTTCCCTTTCAATTGAGAACAATACACACAGTATAATCTGTCATCTTCTTTCCGGTTTTAAAACGACAAAGTTCATCATCATCCTCATTCTTCATTATGGAGGGTGAAGGTGTGGAAGCTTTGAAATTGGAGATTACTCGGCTGACGCGAGAGTTGGATCAAACTCAGAGTGAGAAAGTTCAAGCTGCCAAGTATGGCATGGGCCTTTTGGAGGAAAACTCCAAATTGACCCAAAGATGTACTCAACTCGAAGAGATTTACGATGTGACCAAACATGAACTGGAGATGACCAAAGATGCCCTGGGAAAAGTATATGAAACGCATAAGATAACCGAAATTTCGGGGATTCAAAATGAAGAGAGTCTACTGTCTGAAAGTGCAGCTTTGGAATGTTCCCTTAACTCACAAATCCTTGACCTGGAGGGTGAAGTTCGATTGAGTAAACAAGAATTAGGTAAATAAATATTTACTACAGATACTTTCATCGTTATAGTACTTTTAATTCTTTTGAGAAAAAATATACCCAATTTAAACGACATTATTTTTTTAGAGAGATTAAAAGCGGAAAAGGACCGTCTGCTCCAGGACACGGCCGATTTACAAAAGGAGGCGGAAGCTCTTCACAGTGAAAAACAAACGCTCAAAAAAGAGGTTAAGGAGATGAAATTTCGGGAAGGTCGGCTAATCAAAGACTGTTCAGAATTGGAAGAAGAAAATACGTCGCTCCAAAAGCAAGTCTCCGTTCTAAGATCTTCCCAAGTTGAATTTGAGGGAGCCAAACACGAGATCCGGAGGCTGATGGAGTCCGCCCTAGTTTTACAGCAACAAGTCGAGGAATTAACAACACTCAAAAAGTTGGCGGAAAAACAAATGGAGGAAGCCTTTGAGGCTTTACAGTCCGAGCGAGAAAATCGTTATGCGTTAAAGAAGGAATTGGATGCCAGAATAAATTCAGAGTCCATGATGAATCTGTCGAATCTAGCTTTGACGTTGCGAGGCGGAATCCACGAGGACAACGACCACATTCTTGGAAGTGATAGCGACGAGGACATCCCCGTTCCTTCGCATGGAGTTGAAAATCGTCCCCAGGAGAAACAACTGGATCTATTCAGTGAAATCCATCTAAATAAAATGAAGAAGCTGGAGAAGCAAGTGGAAACGGTGGAGGTGGAACGAAATGCCTTAACGAAAAGTCTCAAGGAAATTCAAGACCAGGTGGAAAAAGGAAAGGGTCAAGTATCCACTTTACAGAGTGCCGTCGCCACCATTGTCTCGCATATCGATGCCTTGCATTCCGTCAAAGCTTTAACTAGTCAAAGACTTTCCGAGGTCCAGCAAGTTATTACACCAGAACAACCCAAAGTCACTGTTTTCCAGGGCTGGTTCAACGTCTCGGGCAAGGAACTGGATGACCTCAAACAATCCCTCATTTCCATCGAGAAAGCGGACAGTAATCTCTATAATATTTCGGATGTGGCTGCCGCACTTAAAGGAGAAATGACGAATTTGAGAGAAAAGGTACAAATTTTTTTTTAATGTTATCTTTTTTTTTCCCATCTAGACCATTCAATAATGTCAATATCAATCAGTGTTTATAGTCATATCTAGAAACTGACAACTATTTATCCGTGTATTATATGCCATATTTATTGACAGCTCCTCACCACTGAGATGAAACTAGAAGAAATGGACATTGAACTCAAGTCAATGGATGAGTCCGCTGGAGAGGCTCATAAAACTATTGACACTACCCAATCGGATCTTAATGTTATTTCTGAGGAACTTGCGGCCCTTTACTACCAAGTTTGTCAAGTGCAAGGCGTTACACCCCAGCGTGTCATGTTGGACCACATGAATAACAAACAAGGTATTTTATACTGTTTTTATAATGTATTTTTACGAAAAATTTAAGGCCGATTTGATATAAATTTATTGGTAAAATTATTTTATCGAGATCGTTCGTATTAAATTTTAATTTTCTTTTATAAAGGTAAGGGAGACAAGGGAAGCTCTCCAACAAAATCAACCGTATTCCAGCAAAATAGTCAATTAATGAGTCTTCTTGGAAGACTCAAATCCAAATCTGCCTCCGGTACAAGTAACTGGGAGGGTGATGTGACTTTTGCCAGACAAGTTGAAACTCTTGCTGACCAGGTAACAATATATTTACATTATAAATTATATAATACCTAAAGCTCATGGTACATAATACATATATCTGATATCACTATGGGTGATGTCCATTTTTTGATACCCTTGAAAAACTAATTACTATGGTTATGTCTACATTATTTTTTTATACCATATGAATAGGTGAAAATTCTACGTGATAATGTGATGGGAGCTGTGGCTTTAGCAGGTGGCCAAATGTTTTTTTTCTATTATAAGTATTTTACATATATTTTACTTATATACTTCCATATGAGCATTAATTAACGCGGTTCGGTATTTTTTGTTTCTTTTTGAAGGAAATGCTGCGGATAGAGAGCCAACCTCGATTGGAGCCCCGACCCTTGAAGAGTTACAAAATCAAATTTGTGAATACCGTTCCCTGGTTGAAGCCAAGACGGAGCAGAATGCAACTCTCAGAAGTGTACTTAAAGCAAATAAGTTGGCCGCAGAAAAAGCATTGGCCAATCTCAAAGCCAAGTATGAGTCAGAGAAGGTGATGGTGTCTGACACCATGCTCAAACTGAGAAACGAATTACGACTTCTCAAAGAAGATGCAGCTACTTTCTCCAGTAAACTACAATGCATTATAATGTTTCACACTTTTCTTCTTTTCTCTAGATTTACAGTATATATTACCATCTCAAGTCATATTGTTATAGGTATACCTAATAACTAATAACATTATGCTTTCGTATCTCTACTTTTAGGTTTAAGGGCCATGTTTGCAGCTCGTTGTGAAGAGTATGCCACGCAAGTCGACGAACTTCAGAGGCAGTTGAGCGCCGCGGAAGAGGAGAAGAAAACTTTGAATCAGTTACTGAAATTAGCCGTGCATCAGAAATTGGAGCTTAATCAACGTCTAGAACAAATTGAACTAGATAGAGAAATGAAGATACATTCAAGGAGACATCCGACGAGTCGAACGACTGGAATCGGTCCTAACAATAGTCCAAGAACAGGAGGTATATTGATTTAAGCTTTGTCTCCATCGCCTATACATAATTACTGGGTATATTTTACAGAAATTCTAAAACACTATGATTGTTTTTTCTTCGCAGGTTTCGGAAGTCCAAGGCACCATGTCAGTCGCTAGATTAACACATTTTCTAGTAAAACAAATTTACATAAAATATCTTTCGTTAGTGATCTTCCTTGAGCGACAGTCCTGTATAAGCACAGAGTATATAAAATATGTATAAGCAATTCGGTTCGATTCAGGAGTATCACTAACGACAAGCTATTTGTAGTATTATGTTTAAATGCGCTATACCAATTATCTATGCCGATATGGAGTATATGAGTATGATGCATAATATTCAAAGAAATTAAGTACCTATAATATATATCTATAATATACCTATACTGTTTTTATGATAGAATCCCAATTTTATCGCATAAATTTACGTAGATTTGTATACTACATATATTAGATGTCCAAGGACAGCAACAATTTATTGTTTGCCTTGAATATCTAATATAAAACATAAAACTAGCAAGCGTTTTAAATTGTACGTTCTAAGTGTCAATAATAATTTCATGATTGTAGGCACAATTTTAAGTCTTTTACTCATTTGTTAGGCTTCCAACTATCACAAGGCATAACATTCGTTTCGAATGTACTTTTGTCTTAAATTTTCGCGACTAAAAGAATCGCGTATTGCATGACTTGTTTTGTCCCTAAAGTTCTTGGAATTTAAAAAAAAAATGAAAAATAGTATAGGCTTGTGTAAAAAGTATAAAAAAGGTGCAAGTGTTTAGGATCATGAGTCAAAACTTTTGACACTTGACGCTTGAAGTCCAAATCCTAAGATGCATAGAAATTGTGACATTTTAAAGGATCCTGTTCTAATGTAGGAAATGTAAAAACGGGCACGTGTAACAAAAGCACGGCAGACTTTTCATGTTGTATAATATATATCAGGCTGCATGAATAAATACATTAATCACCTCTAAAAACTATACATAAAGTATGCCGATTCTTCAACCAATAATAAATCTCCTACATTCCACACTCGTTAGGAATATAAAAATAATATGACATGAGGAGGAATTATAAACCGTCCAATATCGTTATCATAATGTATAAAGGTAATAATCATTATACAGATTATTGTATGTTACACTAAATTGATTGAAAACTTGAAAAATAATACATAGTAAGTACATCACACAACAAAAGATTTTAGATTTTAGTCAATTCTTTGTTGACATAAAGTAGAAATAGTAAAGTGATAATATTATGTAGGTGTAGATGATTTATTTGTTATAGGCAAATCACTCAACTGTATACTCACAATTCATAGTAATACAATTCTATGTTAATATTAGTATTGAAATCAAAAATTTTAAGAGTGTGAGGTACTTAATAATAATAAACACAAGATTTCTACCATTATTTGCATCTTTGCTTACATAAAAAAATAGTTTGCTTAAAATGTCATGTTGCTATATATAAGCTACACAGGAGGACGGGAATTTTTCCCTCCAAGTTTGTTTGATAGAATAATATTATTATATATTTATTGCTTTTAGCTTATACCATATATATTATTATTCAACAAAAAAGTGATTTACTGTTAAATATTACTGTTTTGCTGTAAGTCACCTGCACAAATGTGTGACATTTAGTATGTTTTCCATGCATGTAAACAGGTATGTATGGAAAACCGATGCAAACGGCCAAAGATTTTTTCTATATATATATATATATATAAACCAAAAAGGAAATTGTGTGATTCTGCTACGAACGTTTTCATGTGCAATAATTTATAATAACATGTCTGTTTACTCAAATGTAAGAGAAAGATCAGTTTCGTGTAAAATCAACAAATAGTAGTTCAATTTTTTTTTTGATAGAGAGTATAAAATAAACGTTGCTACACAGCATTCTCATTAGTTTAAATCTTTCAACCCAAAGCTCATTAAATTTTAAAACAAAAAACCCTGCTCTGAGGGTCTAACTCTAAATCAAAAATGTCAAACTAGAACAGGGGAAAATTGTTAAAATAAAAGGTTGTAACGAAGCTGCTCTTCTTGTTAAACATAATTGTACTGTTATGTTATGATTGAACGAATGTTAGTTAAGCATATGAATACTGAATAATAAATTATTATTTATTACTATATTATCCTACAGTACATGTTGTTAAATAAACGACTAATAAAATAGCTGATTAGAAATCAGACGAAAGAAAAAAAACTAAAAATTTCCACCTTTGTGCTCCGTTTTAGACATTTTTTATGAAAATCACCATGGAACGGTAATGCTAAATGGCGACTTAAATGAACAAATGTATTTAATACGATTTAATACATAACTTTATCAAGAAGAGCTTTTACCCGTTAGCATGTAAGTATGATGGTTTTCATTGCCAAAAACTTTAAGAGTGGCAAATTGTGTTTCTGCATTAGATTGATAATGGGTACCCAAACTTTTTTAACTTCAAACACTTCAGAAAATTTTCCACACGTTTGTCGTTTTTATAAGGTAACAGTTTGCAGCGATCTCTTAATTTACAATTAAAAGCTTAAAGCTTATATAATTTTATTCATAAAAAGAGTCGGAGTTGTTCTTACCTATTCACAATCTATTTTGCAAATTATAAAGTGAATCTATAATCAATCGTCGAAAAAAGCTTCAGTAGAGACAGTCAAATATTCGTTAGAAAATCTTCCACCTTCAATAACTTGATAACCAGGCCCCACAACACAATCTTTCACTGAAGCTCCGGTCCCAATAATGGCATGTGCGGAAATGATGGAGTTTTCTACCGTTGCATTATCCTCAAATTTGACATCATCCATTGCTATGACATTGGTTAATTTCACCTTCTCCCCAACCTTGGATAAATCTCCTACTTGAGTTGCAATCAGCTTGGCTGATGAGGCAATCCGAGCAGCTTTGTCTTTATCCCTCCCACGAACATTAATATCGTTGGGAAATGCTTGCTTTAACCAATCGACCTATAATTAATTATAAACGACATTGGTTACTTCCTGTTTTGAAACATACAGACATGTATTTACTTAGCTAGATGTGCATAAAGGAGGTTAGGGATGTAGCAAAGAAAGAAACCACTCACCGATTTACATGCCATCGAATACGTGAGAATCGTATGGACTCTTTGGCAATGCTTTTCTGGTTCCATGAATCCATATAAAGTTAAATTCCCTGCTGGTGGTAAGGCTAAATTGGAAACTTCTAGACTTGCATCGAAATTCTTCAGTTGTTCACTTATTAAAAATGGTATAAATTCGCCTTTCACACTTAGAAAATCCCTGGAAACAGATTCGGCAAAAAACAAAATAGTATGGTTAGTAAACTGAAACCTAAACAATTTGCATAGCCCATAAAATTTTAAAAAGATATTATTACAATAATTCATTGCTACATACAAACGAATTTCTATAGTGCACACAAACTTACGAAGTAGATGCGTCGTTGATGTATTTTTCTAAAATATCCCGTCTAATTAGATACACGTGAGCGTCAAGAAGCGAGGAAAGTACTTTGGTATGTGGGGATGCTTTAAGAACATCAACAGGTATTGACAGTTCATCTAGACACAGTAAATATTTCGACAAAAATGTTTAATTTATGTGCATCAATCAACCTCAACATACATGTAAAGTAAATGACAAATAAATATACTGCGTGGTAGTTTTACAATATATCGTTTCTTACCATCAAAGTCTGCTTCGGAAGCTAAGAAAAGGAGTTGCTTATTTGACGGTTTAATTCCTATAATATCTCGTTCTGTAAACATAAAAATTAAAAAAGTTCACTAGTGTCAAGGCGTTCATAAAATTCCGTGAATTCAATTCAAGTAGTTACTATGAGAACGCGGAATGTCATGTGTAAGCTGAAAGCTTAAGTGTAGTGTTTGTATAATATTACAAAATTTTACCTTGCTTAATTTTATTTTTTGCTCCCGGAAATTTGAGACCAGGAGCGAGTGTGGGGACAAAATGGTTGACGAATAATGCAGTACATCCAGCAGAAAATGTTTTATGGAAATTCACAAATTTTTGAAGGGACACATCCGTAATTGTATCACAAGAAATTAAAAGAAAGTCCTTCTGCAACCAACAATACAAACCTGAATTAATTCATACAACTCTTCATATTAATATGTAATATTATTATACACCTTTGGTTTTTCATGGCAATCTATAGAAATGATGCCACGCGACTGCAAATTGCAATGTCTTTTAGTAGCGGAAGGTGCGACGATCATTGTAAGCATATACGTAAGGGTATTGCTATTTTTTACATGACCTGTATAGAACTGATACTTTCCCATGTTAGAAACATTGAAAAGCATCAGTTCTTTACAGGTCACCCGGTACATTGCACCTAACAATTTGCATCACCATGGAAGTTGGAAGTTTACAATCTAGAGAGTTCTTTTTCTCTCTAGCATAATATGATATTGAGCATCAGCAATCATATTAAAGTAAAGCGGATTTACCTTTTGCTTAGAAAATGTTTTATTAGATATCTTAGGTGTCATTAAATGCCGAAGGGATTGAAAAGTTCCAAAATCATCAGCATCTTCTTGCACGATCAAAAAGTCTATCCGGATTCCTAGTCTCTTTCCAATTTTCTCAACTTCTTCTTTGACATCCTCTCTTTCTTGAATGATGACAAGTACATCTAAAATTGAAATTTCGTTCATTTAATTAGATATTGCATCATGTATATCATTTATATTATATTATATTGTTGTTTGTATACTATTTACACACTTAATGGTGCAGCCTTTCCACATACACATTTGAGAATCCAATAATGTTTACAAAATGTAGTATGACATCATTGTCATTAGTTACCTGATAAACCATAACTCGCTAAAGTTTTCAAGGGATAAAATATTAACGGGTTTCCACAAACTTTTAACAAACATTTGGGCACTACGTTGCCGATCATTTGGGTCATTCTTGACCCTCGACCGGCAGCGAAAACAACAGCTTGAACGTCTTTGGAAAACATTTTCTCCCAGCTCAAATCTCTAATGTGTCTATCTACAATTCAACTAAATATATATATGAATTCTTTGAACCACTTCAATGACCACCGTCTTTCCCTTAATGATGTCAAATTAAACGTTTATAAAACCTCTTCAATGATTAAAACTTAAAAATGATGTAACTCCAGTATAATTCAGCATGAAAAATATGAGATGAAAAATGTTCGCGATTTGCGATCCTGGATAATTTGATTCAAAGTCATATTCGTATTCAAGGATGCCTGTTGTCTGTTTTTATGCTTTCTTTTCTACTTTCTCCACAGTGACAGAAATTTCTGTTTCACCTTTCCACTTTTTCCGTGGGCAAGCATTTTCTTGATTTTTCGTTCATGATCTTGTCTTCTATCGTACTTATATTTAATGGCTTGTTATAATAGCCGGAAGTCAGCGTGATGCGTTATTGATGCATGATGCCCTTGCATGAATAAACGCATTGCAAATTGCAAATATTACGCATGAAAACCGATGACCGATTGTACACAATATGCACTGAAAACGTTGCATATGTTTGATCATGTAACATTGTTTATTATACATTAATAGTAGAACTCAGTGTGTACTATTACTAATATAAACAAATAGATACAAAAAGTAGTACATATGTATTTAATATATTATTATAGTTAGTTGCAAAGTTCAAAGTGGAACACAAAGACTATTGAATTTAGAGGCAGGGTTTTCAAATTGTAAGTTAAATTATAACCAAACAACTCAATCTTTTTTTGAAGAACTTACATTTAAATGCTAAAAATATATTATGTATATTGAAGTTTACAAGCAATTAACCATAATAGACTTAGACATATAATTATACACAAAGGTTTTTCTTTGTGAAGAGAGTTGTTTTAGTAGCTGGAAGGGGTAATTTCTTTAAAACGATAATTATTTAATAGACAAAAATGCTAAGCATAACTACTATAACTACTTAAATACTTATTGCTTCTCATATTATGCTCTTGTTTATTAGTATGAAAGAGCTTTGAAAGACAACTCTCATCAAGACTAGCCGAAAATTGACAATGTTTATAGTCTTGAACATGAAAAAGACAAGTTCCCTGACTAATTACCTCATTACATTGTTCATTGCTGTTATCGAATTGAAATTACTCGAGTTGATATTCATACTTGGGTTCTCTATGTTAAAGTCGGTTTTGAGTTTTGACATTGGAAAACGATCGAAACCCTAGGGGGATATGGTACATGGGGGCGTCAAAGTACCAAAGTAATCAAAGCTTACTTACATTTACATGTCAACATTTTCTTAACTTTTTTGAAATTTCTCCACCGATTATGATAGAATGGCAAACTTGAATCACAGATATGTTTCCTTTTTCTCTCCTATGCTAACGTGAAAAAAAATCCTCCGTTCATACGATTAAAGTGGCCCTGCACACTTTCTATTTTTCATATTTACAAGTCTAGTTAAAATGGTGCTCCAGGAAAAATATCCCTGAGAATATGGGGAGTACTCAAAAGAGACAGTAAACTGTGTTTGGCAAAATGTAAAAAAGTACATTTTTAGATTTCTTAGGAGTTTTATTTTACAAAATTGTTTATTATATAATTTCTCCTGAGGGTTGAGTTTCCTAAGCTATCAGTACAAATATAAATAATGTGTTGTAAATAGAACGCAAAATAAATCACCTATGGGAATGGTAAGTTTACCCATTTAGAACTTAGGACACAGTCATAGTGTAATTAGGATGATAATAAAACTGCAGAAGAGTTGATGGCTGTAGAAGTACGACGATTAAAACGATGGATTGGAACAGAACTACCAGCCGCCCCAGTTCCAGTTCCACTTCCACTTGCCATCGTTGTATACAATCGGCTTTGTTGAAGAACATTTGCTTCCTGGACACTTGACAAGAGAAAAGCAAATAGGTAGAAGACCAATGGAATGATTCCCATAATACCCATTCCAAAATGAAGCCAAAACTCTGTTCTCCTATTAGGGAAGCACTTAAACACATCACTCCAAATTTCTCTGGTTGTATTCATCGTATCGACAATGTCTAGACAAATATTCTCGCCATCCCTCTCACCAATCTCAATAAAATAGTTGTTAAAATTATTATAGTTCACTTTACACAAATTACACGTATCATTAGAGTCAATATTTTTATCAAAGCACGACTTGGTAAGTTGATAAAGCATGTCGAAGTTCACAGCCTCTTCAGTAGCTCGAGGAATTATCGTGCCATTTGCATTCCTCCGGAAACAATCTAGTTTTGAAAACAAGAAACAAATATATACATGAATTATAATAAACTATGCAAGATTACCGAAATATAAGAAATAAGTAAAGTAAAATTAGCGACTTTAATCAATTTTTTCTTTAAACTTAAATAAATAGGATCTTAAATACATTGGATCAAAACTTACAATCACATTTTCCTCTAGTCCATAAATTATGGACATATTTGTAAGCGTCAGTTACAATTTCGATTCTATCCAAATTTGTAAAATACTCTTTACATGGATTACCCTGTAGCATTAAACAACAAAGAAAATAATTGCCTTTTCATGATTCACACTATGTCTATGACACTAGTCTATGTATGAATAATAATTATAGTAATGTTCACTTTTAAATTATAACACCTCGGTTTGCGGTCCATTAATTTCTATATAATTATTGTATCAGCTTATTTTTAGAAATCTCACCTTTTCATCAATGGTGGCTGTGAAGTCTTGATGCGTTTCCACCACTCTTAGATACTGATGGATACACCACTGGCCTACAAAGGGGAAACATTAAATTCAAACCAAAGGTAGCAACCTACACGATGTAATTCAGTATATTAGCTTGTTAGTATTCGGTTTTTTAGACTTGTTAAAATTAAACACTTACACAAATGTATAGGACGAGCATTTGTGACCGAACATAAGGTGAAATTCGATATGGCCGATCCGAATAATGCCACAATCGTCTTACCTGTAACAAAACGACAAAAATCAAAACATCACAATAATATGAATGAGTACTTTGTTGTTTCAAATACAAATTTATACAACGGTAACGTGCCATCATGTATATCATGTTATTCTAAGTTTTAAATAGAAATAATAATAGTAAATATATTTATTACATGTGTCACTTGGCGTTATAATGTCATCAATGGTTTCCCTTAACATTGTACTATCGTCATCTTCCAGCAATAGAGTATCGTTCGAACTATTTCAAATACAAAATTAAAATTAAAACAAGTATACAAATTGCGCGTAGCGAAACAAAACTAATTATTGTGCGTTAAACATCTAAGTATGTAAAAAATGCTAGGTTTATACTTCTCGAGTTCGAGTTCCGTTTCCGTTTCGAGTTTTAAAAGTATAAACGTAATCGTGCGTTAGAGTGTTTTTAAAGTAAAAGCGGAACTGGAAATGGAATCGAGTTCCGGTTCCGTGTTTACTTTAAAAACACACTAACGCACAATTTCTTTAATACTTTTAAAACTCGGAACAAGAACTAGAAACGGAACTCGAACTCGAGATGTATTAAACCTAGCATAAATGTGTACAATAAAGTTGTTTTAATCGTTTATTACTTGAAAGTAGTAGTTGTTGATGTGATGGTGAAACTTGCAAAAAGTATCACAGGCATGAAGACTTTTAGGAATCCGGTGGCCATGATTTTCTTTCCACGGTAGGTAATAGTGGTTACTTATTAAGTAGAAAGCAGTATTTTTGTACATGTAGTGATGTTATTTATACATAAAGTTTGCCTTGTGTGTCATTAAATAATCAAGGCCTTGGTTGTAAACAAATGAATTCGTGTGTAGAATGTAAACTCTGATTTTGGAGCTCTATAATTTTACCATGTATTATCAGTTGTATCTTAAACATGGTTTAGAAAATTGCATCCTTTCAACTGTGTAGTATAATATCGAGCTTAAAGTTGATGATCGACTGTTGAAATTAAAACTAATTGCTCATTGCTCATACTTATTAATGGTCAAATCCTGAGAGAGCTCTTATCACCAAAGTCAAAGGACTTTACTTTACTACTCTACTGCTTACGATTAGTAAGTACATAATTTGGTACTAAACTACTAAAGTACACTTTAACTTTCATAGTAGTAAAACCATGTATAAATAACAGAATTACAGAATGTATTAATAACCAAATGTTAATCATATACTATTAATACGTCCACTGTATTCTATGACGTAGATGAGTAATGTAGACCAAGTAGGTTTCTAGCTAAATAGTTATTAAACTTTAACTAAAGTGGATCTGACTTCTGATTTTGCTGATTTACGATATCACATGTAATACTTTTAATACAATAATACAGTCTTGTATCATTCCTTAAGTATTTTGATCCTTCACATTTCTAATATGTATTGCTGTGGTTTAGGAATGAGTACGAATCGCACAAGACTGGATACAGTATACAGGGTTCGCCAAGAGTTCTATAACAGATCGCAAAAATTAAAAGGTTTTGAGGAAGAAGATAACTAACCTGACCTAAGTGTTTAAACTTGTGTCACGGTAAAAAGAGACTATTTTGAATAAAAAAACTGTTACTGTATTCAAAAATTATCCTCTAATTTGTTATTATACGATGTGTACATTTTTATGAAACTTTTGCCAAGTTTGCAATGTGAACCCTGTACAAAAAAATTTTATTTTAATTTTGCCCCCAAAAAATCAATGGTTTATCTATGTTTATAAATATAGACGTACATACATGCATAAGTACTATAATTTATAACTTTAGACTAGACCACAGATATACTTAAGAACTACAGTAAATACTTACACGTACCTACTTACTTACATATGTACTTAAAGCATATTTGAGAAATCTTCATCACAATTTTGCAAAATTGGACAAAATAATATAAAGAACTTGACATTAAGAACTGTGTGTGTCCACTAAAAATAAGTGTGAATACAGCTATTATTTATAGTAATTGTTGATTTGTAATAAATAAGACAGTTTGATCATCGTCTGTAAGGTAGTAAAAGGTGATTTGTGTGTGGACTATAGTTAAAAGTTTAGTCTTAGGTTGTGTTTAAACAACAATTATTTTTAACCTTTTAACCTAGATTCTAGTTTTTATATTTAAAAAAAGGATGCAATTTCTAATGGAAATGCCGTTTATCCATGGATAATTTTATAATGTGTAAAGAGAAATGAATTTGAATTGGATTGTCTTAAAGTCTATAAGTCTATTAATATTATAATATATTATTTATTTATAAATACTTAATGTATTCAACTTGCAAATTGTAAATACTTTTAGGTTTTTAGGTGTATAAGTAGCTCGGCTATAGTGAGAAAGCTTGTTTTTAAGTTCATCGTAATTATTATAATATTTAAATTATAATACCTACTTTTATAAAAGAAATAACGAATACATGTTTGACATCATCATTCATTCTTGCTGATATCAAAGGAAAGAATTAAGTACAAGTTCTGTTGTTATATGGATATCTGCCAAATACGATAAACTGTAAGTGATTTTTAAGGATTTAAGTAGAGAGTAGTAATTTATTGCGGTCTGTTTTTTCGCAAAGTGAATTTTAATATATTATACTATATATATTATAAAATCTTATTTCAAACATGTATATAAGTGCTGTAAGTGTGTATAAAGTCAATGTTGATAATATCTAAATTAAATTTTATTAATTTCAGAAAATGGAAGTTTTTAGCCCGAGTGTTGTAGCTCCACAACATGCGGGACAAGAAAATGCAGGGAACCCTTCATCAATTAGTTTAAACTCTCTAAGTTCTTCGAGTGGCAATAATAGTAGTAGTAGCGGTAGTAGTGGTAACAATAACAATAACAACAGCAGCACGTCGTCTATATCATCAACATTTGCTTCTGCCTTGGATTCTGCAACCGAAAGACCACCAACATGGCAGTTAGATTTGACCATGGAAAAGCTTCGTCAAAAAGCAAATCAGCTGAAACCATTAGGAGAGATTTCAAAAAATATTCGCATGACTCTAGCGGTATGAAAAAAAATTTGCTTTAAATAAACTATTATCAAAGAAGGGAAAATTAATCTACTACACATAAATGTTATTTAAAAGAAACTTGGCTGAAAAACAAAAGTGTTATAAAATATTATGTTTCTAAAAACTCTTAAACTCTTTGCATTATACAGGAACGACGATATTTTCTTGATCAAGGAGATCGACTTCATCTTCAAAAATGCCTTGACTCATTGCAGCAGTCCATTAAAGTTAATTCGTTACAAAGTATGGTTGAGAGGCTGGAAATGGTATCAAGACAATTGGGGCTCAAGTTTACTCCTGGTGCAACTGGAAATGAATGGTAAGACAAAGTCAATCAATCTGACCATTTTATTTAATTTTTAGAAGCACACCATAGCATCTAAAATTCATTAGAGTATTCATTATTAATGATACATTTAATACCGATCATTTATTTTATTCATATAGGTTTATATCTTCAGATATGTTTTACTTGGAACTACTCATCGATCCCATGGGAATAGTACAAGAGGTCAAAATTCAGCATGATGGTAAAACAGAGCAGCAGAATGTTCCAGAAATGGTGGATTGTCTTCGTCGGAATGATTTTACGGATTTTACAGCTCATTTAGAAGGGCTCGTGGCAATCTATCAATTGAACGCGGAGAAAAAAGTCAAGAGTAAAGCTTTTATTGCGCTACAAGCACTTGAAGCTGACCTACTTGCCTTGTCAAGTACTTACTCTCATTTTATGGATGGGGAAGCAATCGTTATGAAGTCCCTCTTTGGTTTATTTCAACCCCGAAAAGGAGGTCATCCTGTCAAATTAGTGTATTTTATATCTCCATATGAATTTCTTGACGTTACATCCAAGGTTACTCTACCCACTGATGTTCAAACAATACTTGAACGCAAATTGGGTACCACGGCTACGGTATCTATTCAGGCATCAACATCCAGGAAATTACAAATGAGTACTACAGTAAATATTTCAAAAACACAGGATGGAAAAAGGTATTCTTTTTTTCATGAAATAATACAACATGACTGAAAATAATGTCTAAACATTGCTATTGTTCTTCAAAACTCATAGATGATTTATGATATATTTGTATAATAATATGTGATGACTTGAAAAATGTCGTTGAAAGTATATAATGTACGTGTTTACTTTTTTGTTTCAGTGTTCCATCATATGGTAGCCTAAATGCAACAAATAGTACCGCACTTCCAGCCTGCTTCACTGTAAATCTCGGCAAGCCCATGCCTATTTGTAAAGATCTCCTCAATGCTATTCAAAACATTACAGGAATTCATTGCTTTGACTTTTCAAATCCTCAACCCATTTTGAGTTTGGTGACACAACATGCTTCAAGTGGAACCCTAGATTGTACAAACAACCGTGGCCTATTCGTGGTAATTATTTACTTACAATCAATGTACACTTTCGGCTGAAAGTTAATATTAGAGCACACCCAACCTCCTAGTATTGTAAGCGATATAAGCTGGGGTAGTTTACAGATATATAGATAGATTATTGTGGAGATGTTGAGCCTTTAAACAAGTAAAAGCGGCCATGAAAACGTCAAAACAACTCCACAATAATAATTTACTCAACCCGAGTTTACTTACATGATACGCATGACTAAGCGCATTTCATTGGTTGGTGTCCTTTAATTATTCTGATTTGCCGAAAAATTGGTTATAAAAACAGCCATTAAAAATTGAGATTAGGATAAAACAAATTCTCAAAAGCTTATAATACACAGTAAAAAAAATAGAAAATCACCGTTAAATTCTGTAAAAATGCAGTTGGAAATATTTTCTCTTTTCCAAAACTCAATTTTTAATGGCTTTTCTTTACTTTTTTTCGTTTTACATATTGCATACAGCCATGCATTTATTTTTTTATTTTAAAACTAATAATGATAAATTATCTAGGCATTGCCCGACACGCCAAATACCCTTCAAGTTCATTGCTATTTTATGACGGAAACTCCAAATTTGGAAGGCATCATGGCCTCGTCGATCTCTTTTACATTGGCCTCTCAACTCCCTCAAGTGATCTCAATCTTGAGACAACAACTAATGTTTAACACTTTAGTGGGTAGTTGTGTTCGAGTTGGTAGTAAACCAGGTACTTTTCCCTTTAAGAATCTTTTCTAATAATGAGCTTGAACTTGTTTACAATTATTAGCAATGTAAATTTGAAACTAAAAATGTTTGTAAGTTTTTATTTCCAATAAATATCGGTTAACAGATTGTTTTTCTTCATTTTCTTTTCTTTTTCAGACTTGGATTGCATGGTATTTGAAGTCAATGCACT
>JAQIVE010001312.1:0-25920 GCA_034698285.1 Sminthurinus bimaculatus
ATCCAAATTTTCATGGAGCTTCGACCTTTAAAATAAAAAAGAAGCAAATTCGAAAATTTTCTGACGTCAACATTAATTATTATAATTTGAAATTATGTATACATAAAGCATACATGGGCATATTCTTTGAAGCAAAGTTAGAACTAACACGGCATCATTTGAAAATATTACCATATTTGAAGCCAGTAGTCCGAGCCACTGTGAAGAGTCTGGGTTAGAATATTGAAAATTACGAGAAGAAACATTGAAAATATATTTGAGCCTGCACGAAAATAGCGAGTATACACATTCAAATCGACACTTCCAGTTGACATCCCCTCACTTTCGTCCAAATCTTGTGTATCTTGACCCAGTGAACTATCAAAATGAGCCGAGCTGAGTTCAAAGGTATGCCCATTAGAAATCTGATTGCGGCCGGTCACAGGTATCTCATCATTATTAAATACATCAGTGGCTAATGGTAATCGGCCATCATACAGTGCTGGTGAGTCATTTTGTCTGGACATTGTTGTTGTATTATTATTAATCCACGAAATTTTGCGTGATTGTGTCATAATAACTTCCTCATTGTAATCTCCACCAGCGTTTTCATTCAAATTGAAATTAGTGTAAGAGTTAATACACATACTCATATTTTTGTTATCGTCACTATTCTTGTTGTAAAAATCAGATAAATTATGATACAAGTCAGAGGCTTCAAGGGCATCGTCTAGTTTTAATTCTTTCTGGACTGTTGAATCTGTTGTTTTTCGATGGTAATTGCTGAGCAGTTTGTGAAAGTCCAGACTTGTCTGTGGATTGTTCATAAGGTCATTGAAAGTTCCATAAGCACTGATTTTGCCATTCCTCATTATCATAACTTTATCTACAAGCTGTAAAAACTGGAGTTGGTGGGTCACTAGGATGACGAGCTTCTTTCTGAGGACATTTTTTAAACACTTTTCAAAAATAGATTTTGCAACTTCATTGTCAACAGCACTCAATGGGTCATCGAGGAGAATGAGATCTGTATTTGCATACACAGCTCTAAAAAACATTTAAAAACAATTTTGTAACTATTATCATAACTATAATTAGCTTCCAACATTAGATTTTAAAAATAAATTGCTATTTTTTCTGAGCTATTTCAAGGCTGCTTACGGCTTGTGTTATGATTACAATATGTATAAAGTATATTATCAGTTTCTTTCATTTTTTATTCAAAACAATTGTATGTCAAAACTCAGAAACTTGGCAGTATTACATACAGTCAACAAGATCGTTATTGCACACGCTGTATTAATTTGCAATTTATTTACTATTTACCAGGTTCAGCATGACAAAACTCATGTGTTACATAAATTTGTTATATAAAGATCATATCATTAATGCATATTGTGACATAACCAAAGCCTCTATTAGTACTATCAGCATTCAAAGTTTTCCTTCTACTCGTTAAAGGCAGTAATTTGAACAATGAAAATTCTCAAGCATGTTTACATAATGTATTGCTTTTATGCTGGAAATATATGTGTGTATTGTATATAATGTAAATTAAAAGTTTATTTTTACCTGGCTAAACTGATTCGAGCCTTTTGACCGCCACTCAGATTTACTCCCCGATCTCCAATTATGGTTTCATCTCCATATTGTAGAATTTTAAAATCTGTTTTTAGCTCACATGCATTAATCACTCTTTCATACCACAATTTGCTATATGGTCTTCCAAATAAAATGTTCTTTCTCACTGACCCACAAAATACCCAAGGTTCTTGACTAGAGTACGAAATTGATCCACAAACCTCAATCGACCCTTCCGTCACTGGTAATTCTTTTAGGAGAACATGGAGTAGGGAGGATTTTCCACAACCAACTTCACCGACGATGGCAATCAACTGATTTGACTGGACCTCCATATTAACTGAGTGTAAAACATTCGCTTTAGACTCTGGCCTCCATTTTGCTGAAACGTTTTTTAATGAGATTCGAGGTTGATCTTGACTTGTTGTTGAGTTTTCTGTATCAGAAGACGAATTTTCACTTCGTTCTTCCAGGAGTAGAAATTCCTCAACACGTTTTACGGCTACAAAGAAATCTGCAAGTTGTTCGATGCCGAGAGGGAAATGTAAGGTCATGGTGATTCTCATATTGTTGTACATTGAGACAGCGACAAATACCTTGAACATAGTTTATCAAAAAGTGTAAAATCTCACTCTATCTACATACGCCTAAGACATGAGATATTTCGAATTTTCCACAAAAGCATTGAAAAATTCATGCCTCTCAATAAATGTATTTACAAATGGGGAAAAGGAAGAAGTACAAAAGGTGAAACTTTTTCGTATTTTAACTTACAATTTCTGCGGAGAGTATTTGACCGCTCAAGACGTAGACAATTAGGGTAAGGAAAATTGTAACTTTGGATGACGTGTAATATAAGCTCCAATTTATAGAGCGCAAAGCCACAATCTTCTTTACTGCTTTAAGTTCTTCTCTGAATACACATAAATAAAAGAAAAATGTGCAGTCCATTAGAAAGTAATAAAAAGGGGGAAATTCTTAAAATTAATTACGTAAAGGTGGTATTGAAATACCCATAATTAAACTTTCCTACTTTCGGACTGCTCGCACAAACTGGGAAAAGGTATTCTCCCAACAATACATTTTAATTGCACGGATCCCTTCTAAAAGTTCTGTCGTTGCCCGTATTCTCTTGTCAGTTTTGCTCGTAATGACTGTCCTTAATTTTGTAAATACGCTTCCGAGAAAACCTACAGACATAAAAACGTTTAAATTATGTAGAAAATCAATTCAGTTGGGACCTTTTTATTATTTAGAGGTATGTCTCATTTTCCCTAAAAAATTAAAATTGCATTGCAAACCTTGAAATGGCACGAATAGAATTAGCACTGCGAGGCCATACAAACATGATGGGCCAAAATTGGTCCATAAAATGTAGGTGGAAATCCCGGTTTGTACAACTCCAATCCACAAATAATGGATATGCTGTAAATTATCAAAGCGGGTCACGTCATTTGCAAGTAAGTTCATCATTTGCCCAGCAGTTGAGCCTCCAAGGGATGAAAGCCTGATTTTTAGGATCTATTTAGCATAGCAATTAAATCATTTAGTTTCTTTGTCACTACTTTGCTTTGCTTTTTGTATAATTGTATGCGTAAATTTAGAAACATGAAGCTGAAATGTGAATTGACTATACATAGATGAACGGTTACTTTTTTGTATAGAGCTGCAGAAGATGCGATTCTTATTTGCATGCCAATGTGCTCGATTTTCTGGAAGTACGGATGCATAGTTATTATATTCATTATGGAGCCAAGAATAATGCCCCCACAACAAAGGTAACCAACTGTTGTGCTGAATTCTCCAGAAAAGTAACGAAGTAAGAATCCTAGACATATTGGAGTTGCTATCCTGTAAAATGCAACATTTCAAGATAAATACATATTTGCAAAAATCTTGTAAAGTTAGCTTGAAACTTTTTACAAAGTGTAACTGGAATTAAATGTATCGAAAATTTCGTACTTTGACACACATTCCTCAAAGAACTTGATGAATCCAATCCCAATAAATCTCCAGAAAAATAATTTACACAGCACTCTGAATAATATTCCCTGATTATTTTTATTGTCGTTAATTTGCTTTGACCATTCTTCGTTAAATCTTTGTCCTAGTATCTGCGTCTCATCTTCCGGTAGCACTTTGTAGAGGTCGGAAAATTCCAAGTTTTGACTATAACCTTTTTTAAAAAGGTCATTTAGCCACCTATTTAAAAGATTTGATAAAAAGCAGTTATAACAACAGCAGTCACCGTGATAATATGATGTACACAAACAAATATGATTTAAAATAATAATTTGCTATTATACTGAACTTAAAATATATACCAGTAAAAAATTCTTGAAATAAAATTAGCTCTCAGCTGGGGTGATTCACTCGTTGAAAAAGTTGAAGGCATTTTGCCAATACATCGACGATGTAATACGAAAATACAAACACAGTTCACAATTCTGAGCACATGTGACATGGGAGAGAGATCTTTATTTTTGAACGTCGCAAGTACTAATAATACGAGTAGGGAGACGAGCACGGAAGAAGTTCATTTTTCGTTTCTTCGCCTATTTACTAGTTGCCACTATCTGACAATTGTGAGTTATAATTGGTATTCTTTCCACTGATTACGATTTTCTCGCATGTGCATGCGTTATTATATAAGTTATGTATGTACAACGGGTAAACAAAACAAAACAATTACCCATTTTAGTACACGCATTGGAATAAATGCATAGAAGTTGCAAACGTCTCATCTCCCGATTCACGAGTATAAACGTATATATATGTATGCATGAATGAATAATACAAAGATAAAATTTTACAGTGAAGAATATTTTATGTAGAACAATGCTATAATTAACCTTTGAGATTTTTTGATCACTATGACCTATTGGTGAGTCTATACTCAGTTTCTATTTGTTAATTCAAACTGTATTTGTTGAAAAATCAGGAGCAATCAAACAAGCAACAGAAGCCGGAGAGTAATTTAATTGTACTAATTCTAGTTTTGTTACATCTTTCTGACACTCTAAGAACATTCTTTAATTCTGACGCGGGCATGGGGCTAATGACATAATACTATCAGTTAGTATTGATAACGATCCAGGCAACTTTGTTGTGTCTCATATCAGAAATCATAAGCTGGCCACATTGAGAAGCGTTTAATCTAATATGAACGCAACATTCTATGTGTAGAATGAACTATGTACACATAGTTCATAGCTATGCTATATACACCTGTCAATAAAGTTCAATATCATGAATCATGAATAGTTTGACACTATTAGTGTCAAACTATTTACGTATAGCATATAGTGACTTTGTAACTATGGTAGACCGTAGACTACTGCAAGTATTAATAAAGTTATCAAAATGATGTGTCTATACGTAACTGCATGTGTACAGTTCAATGTTTTATGAGCCTACGTGACTCTTTAGTCGTGATCACATACATAGCAATATTTCTGTGGGCCATAAAAAATGCAACGTTGATAAATAAAAAAGTATTGTTTTAGAATTTTTTTCAATAATAATTGAACAATCATCGCAGATTTGAAACCTATGAATATATCATATTTAATTTCCACGAACTTTGAAGGATACATTTAGGCGATTGGTAAATGAAATGTTGTGTCCCAGGTCCCAGGTCGTAACTCCCCTTTTGCAAAACTGTCCATGTCCATGGTTTCTTATAGAATGAAACTATAAGGAAAAGCCCATACTCACAGAACGAATGTTATTTGTACACTATGTGTAGCATTGACCTAGGCTAATATTTAATGCCTAGTTTTAAGTGAATATCGGAAGCAAACATTGTACACATTAGTTCGACCATAATAGTTATAATATAACAGTAAGCTGGAGATGTTTGTAAGAATTTTAGTACCCGAAAACCATAGAGATAGAAATAATTTCTTTTATGTATATGCCGAAAACACACGGTAATAGTAACGACCGGTAGAAACGTTTTTTCTAAGTTCATAATTCACATTATTATGAAACTTTGCATCTTTTATAAAAAAATATGAGATAAAACGAAAATAATGTTATTACACTGCATTTACACTCCATTAACATTAAATTAATATTCTAGCAAATTAACTTGTTTTTACTTTTGTTTTATCATACTTATTGTAAAGCTACGAAGCTAAAGCTAGTCTTTCTTTATTTGCAAGCTGTAGCTTCGTAGCATTTTCGTGCCCACTTAAAAATACTCAATACCATAATATTTCACCAAATTATTACTCAATCCTTAATATTTGCCCAGTCTAATCCCTTTTTATGTAATAGTCAGAATTTTCGTAAATAATTAAAATAGACACCCAGTGTATCTATTTGGTGAACCACGGTACATAGAAAAAAATATAAAACTGTTAATCAGTGATACTCACTTCAAATCAAGTAAAGAAAACAGAAGAAGGACCATTCGAAAAGTGATAGTCGTTCGTTTCAACGCGGGGAAATCTTTTGTTTTTCGTTTTGGAATTTTCGTCAGATTCGGAATTCGGAATCCATATTTTATATTTCAGAGTTCTGAAGTTTGTAGTTTTTTGAAAATGGATCCTAACAAGTTTTTATCAACTTCTAGTTTTAGATTTGACGACGATGATAACGAGTTTAGAGAATCACTTACACAGTACACTACAAATCATTATGCACATGACGACGAAGCAAAGTATTTGAGAGTAAGACTTTTTATTCTTTATTTTACACTTTTTACTGTCCATTTTTATGATACATAGTAGCCTTTTTTACCCATTTACTATAATATTATATTATTTTTAAGCTGTCGTATTCCTAATTCCGAATAACTTAAACTTACGATTAAATTTGGATTTTTTCGAAATTTTTGTTTTCTGCTAAAAATACTATAAAGTACCTGTTGGTAGACTTTTAACTTTCTAACGAAATCGAGAGATAAAAAATAAGTTAAACTTTAAACTATAATAATGCTGTTTTTAATGTTTGTTGTGTAGAAAAAATGTGAAAACTTACAAACATCTTTGGACAAATCTCAAGATGAAGCACGATCCCTTCAACTTCAACTTGTTACAGAAAAAGCTCAAAGAGAGCAAGTGGTAAAAGATTTCGAAGCTGAAAAAGAGAAAATTAAAATGGAATTTAACAATCGTTTATGTTCTTCTAACCTTGATGTTGAGAAATGGAAGCAAGTTGGTTAGTCTTGTCTTGTCTTGATCATTGTTACTTTATTAAAAACAAGAAAGCTATACCTTATCACATCATGCTATAAATAAATATTAGATCTAATAAATAGCATTTTCTTTTAGCTAACTCAACTATAAGGGAGGTGGAACTTCTTCAAGAGCAGTTAAGATCAGTTCAGGTAATTATTTAATTGCGAATGAAAGGTTACTCTACGCATTATAATCTTGGTGGGATATGGGTGATTATTACTGTTTTTTCTGATATTTTTTTAGACCCAAAAATCGGAAGCTAACAAGAAATTATCTGAAATGCGTGATGGTAAGCTTGTAGTAAATTGTGTCAACAAAGTTAAAAGTTAAAACCTCTATATCAGTAACACGATGAGCTTTGTCTACAACAGTATTTAGCAGTAACTTTCTTTGTTACAATCTAGAATTTTCAACTGTGGAAAGCCATCGACGCTCCATCGATGGCTACCTACGACGTAACCAAGATTCGTTAGCTGATCTAAACAAGTAAAACTAAAATATTATTTTTCATTGAAGCTGTAAAATTTAAATGTAACAGTACTTACGTTTTATGCTTTGTTTACTTAGTGAGCGACGTTTTGAAATAATAGCCTAGTATTTATGCATAAATTATACTTGTTCCTTCAAACAGGCAAATGCAAAATTTAAATCAAGCCAAGAATGAACTTGATTTATTAGTTCAAGCACAACGAGAACAGATCAGCATGTTTAACATTGTTATGGTAAGCCTTGATCGTGACAACAAAATTAAAACTGATGCCATCAATTCTCTGGAAAAAGAACTCCTTGAACTTAAGTCAAAGTCGGGTCCTCGTAACAGTAAATACTGAACTTTTACAACGTCTCCTTCCTTGTTTTAATACTAATTATTCAATCATATTTTTGAAATCTATAAGTTGTAGTTGCATAGTTTTTGTGACATGATTTGCGACTAGCACTTTTTTCATTGAAAAATGAGTTTTTGCTATAATATACGAAAGTTTTATATGGCGTCAACTAATTTGATACCGTACAAAACTTTTTGTTTGTTTAAGAATACAGATGCTTTTCTGTAAATACCTTTTAGAAGTAACATTATATAAAATATAAACGCTATTTTTAATTTACCATTATATTATTACCATTTTATTCGATTAACCAGTATTGATTTTTTTGTTGAAATACACAACTGAACCCTTTGTAAATACGTGTTTTTGTTTTTATGCAACGATGTGCTTTTACTCATTCTTTGTATGATAATAATAATAGTCATTTGTATTCCGTTATTCTTGTTTCACTCTTGCTCGATTTCGAGAAAACATTAAACCAGACAAGTATTTTTTGTATGACTCATGCATAACTATAAGAGTCATCAAATAGGTCAAATTAATTACATTATCATAAATTCGTTTGACCGTTGTCGTCCTCTATTTAAATTTACTGTGATTGACTTGCCGTGTATACTCTGTACTCTGTATCCATAGATATTTGAGCAATTAATACCATACTATACATTATGATGTGTAACATCACTATAGATATAATATGTCACAAGAAGTTGCGATTTAATTAGCTTGGAATTAATATATAGCGTATAGCCAGCAGTGTTATTTAACAAGCTCAAAGGTTCAACATACTATATATGTTACTTACAATGTTTAATTTAAGCAAGTCATTACATGAAGGCTTGTACAGAATCCATCAACACTTTTTATTTATAATAGTACTGTTAACAATTGGGATCGTAATAGACATTTGTCGACCCAACATGTAGATTTTCCACCGTCAAGCGATTTTTGTCACTCTACCGTCACAATTGAGTCGATGTCCATGTGCAATGTGCAGTAGTATACGCACGATGTATCAAAGGCAGTTGACTGGTTATATTCTAATCTTAATTGGTTGAACTTTATTTTCAAGCAAATTCCAGATAGGGTGTTGGAGGGTACGTGAGGCGTTTTTTATTTCTATGAAACATTAAGTTATACTTAGGATCGAAAAACAATTTTTCGACATTGAACAAAAACCTTAGATTTGTTCTTTGCCACATAATATTCAACTATCACTCAAAGAACTAGCATTATGTCCGCTTCTATTAATTCAAAATGATTAATTACAGTTTAAGATAAACATTTCAAGTTTAGTGCTTTTTTACCTAAACATTTTGATATTATCATGGTTCAAAAGGCATAGAGCAAGTGCACCTGCCACAATGGTCAGACTATCCAATCTAGAACGTTTCCTCGGTATAAAGAGGTTGCGTGAATCATGCTTAATTGTTGTGCACATTAAGTTTACCACAGTAACCCCGATGACTCTAATCTTTAATAATACACGTTAAAAAAATGGAATTATACCCTATATGCTTCGTGATGAAGTTGTAGTCCTTAATACTTAGATTAGTCAACTCACAGAGGATTAAGAGTTAATATGTTGATTTTAACTGATTGATTTTAACTGCTGAGGGTTACTTCTCACGTTATTTTGTCTATGTCTGGGGACGAGCTACTGATATGATGTCAATGGGAGGACAAGCAGAAAATACAACTGCAGCTACCTACAGCAAGCATATGAACATTAAGATTACTACTTAGTCTTCGAGCTGATCGCTTACAACCCACAATGCTGTTCAGCTTCTTGCTTTTTTCAACTGCTGTGCTTACTGCAGCTCAAAACACTAGAGGTAAGACTTTTAATTTACATAATAATATTACATTGTTTCAAGTTACCACGAAAAGTGCAGCAATATCCAATTTACTGTGAACTATACAAACACTTAAAACGACGCAGTTCATCGATTTTCTGAGCAATAATACATAATTATAAGATTTAAACATGACAGTAACGCTGTATTTATTATGTGTTTACAAACGAAAAAACACAGTTTTGTATTTTCTTGATTGTTTTTACGTAAATTTTAGTGTTTCGATTTATGGAAGTTGTATCTAACTTATGCAGCCTAAGTAAATAATTGTTTCTTATTTTCAAGTATGTTTGTATACATTTATATTTCTGCATCATTATCAACATCAATAGCTACACTTTAATTTATTTAAAGAAAAAATTGGATTCTATTTATTCAATGAATTTTCTTGTGTGTGTTAGGAACTTCGTAAGAAAATGTAATTTCGTAATATGTATTTTTCGCTGTACAGCAATTAAAAATGCAAGGACAAGATATGTATCTATTTTGTATGTATAGAAAAGAATTTGTCGCAACCCATTCTTGCAAGAAAGCAATTAAATTGCTTCATATTTTCAAGTCAATTAAAACTTTGAAGATAAACAATTTTCAAAGGTTAATTGAACCTTGTGGCAGTAGATAGCGCCTCTTGTGCTACAAATTGACGAACACAACGAATCTAGAAAAAACATTTTAACTTATCCAAGAATTCTTTTCCAGTGACTTTTGGCATTTAGTTGCCAAAGAACGTTTTCCAATTTTATCAATCTATTAAATGAGCGAGCTCTTGTAAAAGCAATTATTCCAATGACAGATGAAACCTTCTGTGTCGTTAGGTAGGATTTAGCTAGTTGTATTAATTTTCTTTCAAAAAGTATTTTATGTTTATCCGTTTTGATAATGATTGTTTAGCTTTTCGGCTTGAACTCTTGTGTATTAAGTTTGATGTAACGATTTTAACCAACCTAATCTGAAAGAAGGCAGATACAAAAACCCTTTTCTTCTTCTTCAGTGAGCAGGAAATTCAATTATGCTATAAAAGCATGTAAATGTATAGTTTAGAGATATGATGCTATAATAAAAAAACCGTACCGTATTGTTCCAAATAGTAAGACGGACCATAGATTTTACCATTTGATTATAATACATGTACATAGTTTCTATGGTCAAAAACTCAAATAATAGGACAGTCCTACTATTTGTAACAATACGGTATGTACAAGGCTAGAATCATTAAAATTATGTACTAGAATATATTCAAGGTTATAAGAACGTAGTGTATTTAAAAAAGAGAGGTCAAAAAAATGAAGCTGAAAGATTTGTTGAGCTAATGGCAGTCTTGGTTGTCCGCTCTTTTTTTATTCTAGTTACGTAATGTAGGCTTGATAAGTATTATTTATCCACGTTTAAATAGCTATCTGTATTACCTACGAAAAATATATCTCAAATACGTACACACAGTATAACGTTTGACTATTTGTCTAGAATTGGGTGTGCAGTTTGCACAGTGTGCATGGACGTTTACAACGAGAGGCATACATATATATCTATTTGCCAAAGGAAATTGAAATCGATTTCCTGATTCAGAAGCAGTGAAAGTATGAAGAAGACTTTTTTACAAAAAAGTAAGGGAAAATAATGTTACATGGAAAGTAAAAAGTTTGGTATGACGTGCTATAGATTGACATTAAATATCGGTACTCAGAATCTTCAAAACAAATAGATTCTCAAATTGATTTGTCTGGAATATAGTTATCCTTACATAATATATACTATGCATGTCAAAAAGTGTACTTTCTATTGAATATTGAAACCAAATAAGAACAAGACTTTTCACTCTCAAAACATTCTCAACTAAACTCCCTTTAGTTTTGTTGTTCGCATTCAAAGTTAGAGAGTATACAGGTACTGTGCATATAGTAGCTATATCATGCATCCTGCATCAATTTTGATGCAAGACGCTATTTTGTCTTTAAATAAACACAAAGTAGTTTTTGGAATGACGTTGCGCATTTTTTCAATTTGAACCTCGAATGCAGAACAAAAATGTTGCATTCACATAGAGATACATGGAGTCGATCCTTTTAATATTGTATTTGCACTTTGCCCACATTTACGGAGTATATAGATAGGTATAATAGGTAACACAAAAAGCATTTCTTACATAAACATATATTCACATCCAAGGAAGATACCTACAATAACCTCGAATTTTCCTTGACGGTTATTTCTCCTGGCCACATGCTTCATTCCAATCTTCAGTCAAATTTCAATTTCCTCTTGGCTCCTACTCTTTTCCTATATGTATATTCTTCCACCTGATTGCACCAATGTCAATCTCTAATAATAGAAAGACGATTGCAAACAATACAAAGGGATGAATGCGTGTTGTTTGAAACATTTTTATGGCCGAGTATAAAAAAGTTTCTATTTGTTTCCTCATTCTTTTCTATTTCAAGGTATTTTACGTAAAATTATACTCATTGATGTTTTCATCACTGCGGTTGCGTCCATTCATTAGTATTTATCAATAAAAGATGAGAGAACAAAAAAAACTTTCGTTTTGTCATTGACATTTTTTTTTTACCGAACTTATGCTTCATAAATTCAAAGGTGTTGTATTTTTCCTGTTTACAACTGTCTCTGCGGGCACTACACGAAAAAAATGGCTTACGAAAAAATACTAAACGGAAACAGAAAAAAGGCGTTCGTCCTCCCATAAAATTTTGGACGATTCTCGAAAGGTGAAAGTCTCTTTAAATGTGGATATAAATGTGTAATTGAAGCCGGTTTTAGTACGTTACATAACAGTCGACTAATCCCAGAGTAATGCTTTCTCCTCTGTAAACCAGCAAATAAAGTAAGGGATAACCCTTTTCTGTATTCCCATCTTCATTCTCATTCTCAAATGATTGCGCAAGAGAGCACTCACACACGTCCAATAATATCAAGAAAGAGAATTTATTGCGAAGGTCAGGGCAAAACTTGCGCTTCCTCTTCGAAACTTGAAATTTCACCATTTCATCGAATAGTTTTATATACTGTTTATGTGCCTATTGAAAGCTGTTCACTTTCTTTCTCTGGAGAAAAGTAGGATTTCGGTTTATGCTGTAAATTGTATATAGACTACAGACACCGGCAGTATATATTCTACTCCGACTGCCATATAAAGTACGGCAGCAGAATGATGTAAGGAGAGGATAAAGGAGTTTGTTAAATTGAGGTGGGAGACTGAGAACACATTCTGGGAACATTTGTCGAGTGAACCCAACGTTTTCCCAGTCCAACTTCCAGCATCCAAAATTGAGAGTCGAGGACAGGTTGAGAAGGGAGATGTGAAATGTAGTGAAATGGTGAAGAAGAAGGATGAGAGTGCTTACTGATACGTGTGTGTATGTGTGTGTGGGTGTTTCTTCTATTTTCCAGTTTCCCTGTGCCTGTGTGAAGAGAAAGGGAATTGCAATGAAGAAGATCGGACTTGCACTTGTAAAACCGAGTGCTGGTTAGTGTATTACAGTCAGACAGCCCTAGAGTTTTGGGCGAAGGAAAGGAATGGATGGGGAAAAGTAAAGGAATATGTATGTGTGGTATGTACATATACACGTATCAGTAATAATAGAAGAAGCGGCTGGAGTATGATCAAACCTAATGCAGACCTATAGGGTATTAAATAGTACGGTGAAAGTAGGGAAAGAAAACAGACAGCGAGAGAAAGGAGCAGTAGACTGGGCAGAATTCTAGCGCATATAACGGCATTTGAGAATATGTACAGACAAAAGTAGATGCATACGAGGGAGCCCAAAGACAGACAGAGAGAGAGAGAGGGAGTGCATAGCTGTGCAAGCCTGAAACCTCAACCGAAAGTCAGAGCCGGGAAAGAAAAATTGATTCGGTTTGTTGAGAGTGTGGGCGTGCGAAAAGGGAATTTGTGCGTGGGTGTCCTCACTGAGTGTTGAACCCAGGGACTCACAGCGCGTTTCTCTCTCAACTTGAACACTCACTCCTCTGTTTCTTCTTCCTCTTCACCACTTTGTCACAAACGGTGCTGGGTGAGATCTTTGTCCATATCAATGGAGCTCCTCGACGCTAGACGCCTATTATTCTTCATTCTATCTCATTCCATCGCATGTCCTCTAATTTTACTCGTCTTTTTCTGTTACCCGTCTTTCTCACGTTTTACTTCTCCCATTTCCAATTCCTCAGATTACTGGAATTTAAGTTGTCGAGTAGAAGCTGCATTACAGAACTTGAAGTGAATTTGCCTGTAAATCCTATGGTATTCATCTGTTTTTTTTTCAGTTCTCTTGGTTCATCAGCATTCGGCATCCTCTGATTTTTTTCTATCCCGTCGTATATTTTTGAATTTTAAAACAACCGCGACAAATGTTGAACCATACGCAATATATTATAATGTGGCCAAAAATAACGTTTAGAACAAATCCAGAGGTAGAAAACATGACGAAGCAAACGATGCATTGTTCAACTTCCGGGAATTTCTTTGTTATTCGCGTATTTTCAATCGTATACACGATAAGCAATACAGTGCAGCTTCATTTTGCGCTTAGTCTTTTGTGTTTTCCGCTTCTTTGTAACTTGTCATTGTTCCACTTTATCTCATTTCTTTCCTTTCATCATCATCCTCCTCCGCCTTTTTGTTCAGAGTCAACGGGGACAACATGTTCTAAAGAAAAATCAAAGTCACAATCAATTATTGGGGTAAACACTATGAAATATGAATGAGACACGTTATCTATACTCAAAGAAAATATAAAACTGAACTTTCCGCCCACTTTTTTACTTTCAAGCTCGTTTTTGGGTTAGTCCATAATATACATGACAAAAGATATATGTGTGTAAAAATAGATACCGTCTTTTGCTTGAAATTTTTAATAGCACATGAAAGCATACATGTCAGCTTTCACGGTGGTTCAGCGTCAGATGTGATTCTATAATATAACCTGGTATGAAACCAAAGGAAAAAGCTAAAAAGCTAGTACGACAGTTAGAGAAAATGCGGTAATTAATGAGGCGACGAACTTGGTTGAGTTTCCCTGTTCACGGTAGATTTGACTTTGGAAAGCACAAGAGCTCACCGCTCGCAGTAATTTAATCAAACTTTGGATCTACAAACGGATTGAATGATATGAATGCAATGTCTATTATTATTACTCATGTGTGCTCTCATGGGATGCAAGCACGAGGAGCTGCAGGCCAGAAGATTGAGAGTGGGATTATTTGTGATGAATCTAGACTGTGTTTGTGTATAGAGTATACCCCGATGAAACTTTTGAGCAGAATTTCGCTTCGATTGATAAACTCACAAATTTGACCACTTGTTCTGCTGATTTTTCAGAATGTGGTGTAAAATTCTTGGTTACAAAGCTTCGGCGGATTTTTCCCAATCAAGAAAATTTTTGAGTGTAAAATTTTGTAGATTTTCGGAGATCGCGAATCTGAATAGCATGCGTTCAATTTTGTATTTGGGTATATATTGGTTAAAAACCTTACATATCTCATGTACAATATTGATGATACTGTGGAATCGTTTGCAGTCAGGTCAAAACTTGTACGTTTGAATTTTCTATGTTCAATATATGTACAATGTACATGTGTATAAAGGAATAAATGCACGGATTTCATGTTTCGAATTCCGATTTTATACTTAAGTATGCATTAGATACAAAGCTACGATGATACGATGTACAATACAAACGAGGTATTTCATTAGTCAGTCAGCTGGAATTTCCGAAATAACTCCATTCGTTTGTTCATTCGTTGGTTGGCTGGTTTGTGTGTGCACAAAATGAACAATCGTGGTCCTTGCCAAGTGAGTTATTTGAAGACGGGCGTGATAGACATTATTTTGTTTAATGCACCCGCCTTCTCTTTCTCCAGCTGCTAGGATTGTGATTGCACAGAGTTACATATAAATTACAATTATATACAACTGTAACTTGGAACAAGCAAGTCATCAGCGTCCGAAGCACAGAAGCAGCAGGAAAACTCGTAGACTGAACTTTCTCTAAACTTGAACATTATAAATGATGCTGGTATACGTATACATACGCACATGGATAACATGGTCTTTTAACAAAAGAGATAGCAAGTTGTATGCGAAATGGAACATAAACTGGAGCTCTGTCATTTATATGTATTTATATCATAGGTTGCATTGCTGCGTTCCCATTTTAGAAAATGTAAAACATTGTCGCTGAAAAAGGTTCATTTTAATTTCTAGGAGCTGAGCTCTTCTGTGATTCTTTCCCATTGATTTTATACCGGGGTTAAAAGGATCAAAGGATTTTCTTACAAAATTTTTAGAAAACCTTCTAGTTAAAAATGAAACTTTATTATGGTGAAATTCTTACATTTTTCAACATGAAGTGCTCGTTGAGATGGTCTAATACATATTATATAATGTATGCTATGTATTATAGATACCACACTGTACCGTGTAAATACTGAGTAAGTTATTTGCGTGGGAGGAAGAGAGAGCATCAGAAATCAAAGGATGAGCTACATTGCAATAATACAGTCAGCACTGTTTACAACGGGCTCATGTGTACATTTCTTCAAATATCAATGCATCAATTAAAAATTGGGTTAGCTATCGGCACGGGAACAGAAATAAAAATGGACCAAAGGTTAAAAGCAATGGAGATAAAGAAAATTTTGGAAAAAAACATTTTAACTATAGTTTGAAAAGGTTCGTTTTTCTTAAAGCACGCAAGGGCTGATGTGTTGGTTAAAACGATTCACGACTGTATTTATTCCTCGTCCCTTGACTTTGTTGAAATTTTGTTGCGTATAATATGCTGCACAATCGTACGGCTATGTGATAGGTAGCGTATTTTACGTGACTTCCGATAGACAGAATTTGTGGCTGCTACTATGTAGGTATCACACCGCCTACAAAGATATAGCTATGAAATACCTTGATGTATATTATACTGTACATTGTACATCCATCTATCTAGAATTACTCAAGGAAGGAAAATCCTAGAGAGCTTCAGTGGGAGTTGAAGAACTTAGTAAATAATCTCTTCTTCTCCCATTTGGGTTTTATCCATGCACACACAGCCGTACAAATACTCAATTCGAAGGTTTGTCTTATAGCTTTGCCGAGAGAATTTGAATGCACAAGTTGAAGACGAAGATGAAGGGACAGGAAGTATTACTCTCTTTTGCGACGTTTCCCTCTGCCTCTTCACTTTTACTTTCACTTTTGCTTTCTCTTTCTCGGTCCTCTTCTTACGTTTTCTCTTTATCCCTATAGAAGGGGAGTTGAGAAGCTTTTCCTCTACTGGACTTTTGTCAACATACCATTGACAATAACATGCATACATAATGCATACATACATTGTACATATATGTATCTGTGTATATACGTAAAGTCCACAATCATCGGAAAGAAAGAGAAACATTGTATGTCAAACATCATGTACTACATACGATTAAAGAATACATATCGCATATATGCACCTTTTATTCTCGGAATCTACCCGAATGTTTAAAATATGCAGTTTTCGCTCGAATTCGAGGTAATTTCAAAGTTTGCATAGCATATAAAAAGCTTGGGGGCGTTGTGATCTGGCTGATTTTCGTGCATTGTGTATACATGCATGCATAAAGCAATTAAATCCGGTAGGCGCATTTATTATGTACCATGTCTTTCTTTGCATTGATTTGCATACCTAAGTATTTGAATGAATTAGAAAAATTTGCTGATTCGAAATTGTGTAGGCTATATATTTTCCTCTAGCTGTGTCTGATACACAATTTCGTTCAAAAACCTTAAAAATACTCTATTTGAATTGTGCAGCAGCAGCAGCACAATTCATGGACATCATGATATCAGGAACAACGTTGGCCAAACGTTTAGAAATGGAAACGGAGGTTTTAGTGTTGTGTGGAACGTGGAAATTTACAACATTGGACGGTTCTAAGAAAATTAATACTGACTAGAATATTTCACAAAATTGGCCCAAAATTAAGAAAAACTATCGTCCTATACTACAACTTGTATACTCAATAACTAAAAAATGAAAGGAGCACTTGACTGACCATTAAGCTTTTTATATTGTATTACATAATGTTCCTTAGATAGTAAGTCTCAATTATTGTAGGAAAAAAGAAAAATTCAAACCCAAAATTAATTAATTTATTATGCTCGTCCTAAAAGAGATACATTTTTAGAACCTTTTATAAAAGTTTCTAGTGTTACGTATTCTAAAAATAAAATACACATCCAACATAGCCGCCGCTATTAAAAAATCATATCATAACACTTTTCCCTTTGGTAACGGTTCATATACAAGTTTAAGTTGCCCTTCTTTCAAAAGTTTATGCCATGAGCAGACTTTCCACTGCGTAGGAAGCTTTTTTTCTGCGAATCTAACCTTGAACTGCGAGCATCTTCATTATGAATATTATGTAAAAGAGTCCGATCGGCGTATAACTAAGCAAATCGTTTCTAATATCTTTCACATTTATCTTGCATATGTATAAATATCAGTACAAATGTTACCTACAAAGCGGCTCGTCCTGCACCTACTCCTACGTGAACTCAGAGTTAAGTGCTGAAACTTTATAAATTTCCAATATTGTTGTTTATTTGATGAGACTTCACGTCGATATTAATACTTTCATGCAAATATTTGCCAGTTTTGACACTTAACCTTTGGTTTTTCAACAATGAAGCTTATTTTGATGCTTTGCGATAATCATATTTGTCAAAGTACCCCCTTCTCATTTTTGTGACGTAACCCTCATGTTTATTTTTGAAAGTTCTTGAATGGTTTTTATTGTGCAGGTTAACTCGACTACTTACGACCAAGTCAAGAAATTTATGAAATTAATAGAACTAATCACAATTCACTGTAAAAAATGTCCAATTTTTTTGCTATAGTGTGTAAATTCCATTCTCTATGCGTACTCCGTTCTAAATTGATGATTAGTTGGTCTGTAATTCTATTCCTGCGTCCCGTCCGTATGCTGGAAACCTCCAGAGGATGGTGTCTGTGATACTCCCTGATGATGAAAAGAGGTAGAAGGGTAGAATTAGTTGATGGAATGAGACGTGGACAGCAGTAGGACACGGTGAAATGTGTGTGGAGAAACATCACAAGCCTCCAATTTCCCTTTTTCATTTCTTACAAGAAACTTTTAGCAACTGCTTCTGCTGTCTGTCTACTGTCTATGGCTATTAACCGGTACAAAAGACAAGGCAGGACGTGATGTGAAATGCGATACATGTATAGGATGAAATTTAATAAAACCTGGCTGTGTCTTGTCCTTGTCTTTACAGTTTGTATTATGTACAGTACAATTGCTTACAGTTATATTGTTCATATTACTTATATATCGAATAACGAGTTGCCAGTCTGTCGTTATTTTCGCTAAGTTTGTTTTCTTCAGTATACACAAAACAGAAAGCTAAGCATGTAGAACAAGAGAAAGGATGGGTAAACGGTTTTCTCTGTATGTTTGACTACACAAATGAAGTAGAAGAACGGGGAGAAGATCAAGATTGTGTTCAAAGTTACAGTTTTAGTTGTAGTTTTAGTATTGTAAAGACAGAAAGGGGGCAGAAAAAATCGTATGTTACCAAACACAGATAGAACATTTTGCTAATGAACATCAGCAGCTCGACTCAAGTCGAGTAGAAAGTGTGCCATACATCTGTATACACCACACCACATTGTAATAGTTTAGGACAGAAGGCCGCTCGGTTGGATGCTGAGCCCGATATGCCCCTACAAGATGAACGGAGAATGAAGAGAAAGGACGAGAGGGAGAAAGGAAAAGAAAGGGGGAGTGTATTTTGTACTGTGTATAGGTATACTGTATATAGAAAAACAGGGAATGCTGAACGTGGGCTGGGCTGATGACTGAAGGAGAAAGTATTGATTTTTGTCGCTTTTACTCTCCTCTTTCTCTTTTGCTCTTCATCTGTCAGCCTTTACAGTCGTACGAAAAAGTTGCATCCCACGCAATTGCTTCGAGCAGTTTTTTAGCTCCCAATTTCTTTTCCTTTCCTCATAGTTTTGATGTGGTTTTCTCCATCTCCCTATTTTTCTTCTTGATCATCCTTTTTTGCCCATCTCCACTTTTATTTCTCCCAAAATCCGAGACTTTGACTTGTAAAACCAATACTTTTCGACTCTTGCAAAAATTCTTGCTCATCACATGATTGGGATGTCTACGCGATCTCTGAAAAAATGCAATGTTTTCCTATTCAACTACAACGTTTTTTATTCGTGCACTTCGTAATGAAAAAGGAAGTGGTCGTTACCACATCCTTCTGGAATTTTAATAATAACTGTCATAACTTATCTCCTTTTTAATCATTCTCCACGAAATCAATAACGGTATTGCGGATATTTTTGAACTTTCTTTAAGTTCATCATCGCTTACTACACTATTTGTTATGTCTGGGGTTTGTGTTTTGCATGTTTTTAATTTATAAATTTTGCTTGTGCATGTTTTTTGGCGCTTAGATATCAGTGGCCGACCCTATGCCTTTGACTCATATAACTATGAACCCCCGACTCCAATTTTCCTGCATGACAATGAAAATCCGACTCCAACAATGACGACAATGAATATACCGGAGAGACAGAGTGATCGAAATTCATGCAAAGATCAGTGTCATAGATCCGGACACGACAGTAAGTTGCCCTGTCAATGCAACAAAAAGTGCCTTGAACACAACGACTGCTGCAAGGACTATGGGGAAGAGTGCCTGAGCTGTGACCAACGTTGCCATTTCAGCTATGTAAAAAATTTCCCGTGCCAGTGCAATTCCAAGTGTGGCAAGTTTAACAATTGCTGTCGAGACTATTTAAATGTTTGCAAGGCACCAGGAAATGAAACTGTGACGGCGGACATTAATCGACCACAAAATGAACAGCCGCGACCACCGCCACAGCGACCGAATCAATCGCAATCAAGACCTGACGAAAATACTAATAGTCGAGGTATGAACATATGCATTACATTTTTAAAGCAATGCATATTATGTAGAATTTACATGACAAATAGTACAAAAATATACTTTAGACTTACACCCCGTGAGTTGATTATATAAATATCTCGAAAAGTTTTTCAAACCACAAACGACTTTTATCATCAGTCCTATTTTAGTCTAGGGTTACTGAGTCCTTTTACTTACTGTTCATTGTTATTACAAGTTTAAATTTATACTTGCCATTACCTTTTTAGTTCCCCTTTGTTGACTGTTGACATTTTGACTATTACTACTTTTACTACTGACTACTGATATGGTACAGATTAAATTACGTCAACATTAAGCCAAACTAAATGCTCTATTGCCGGGACCGCTAAAATAATTATTGTTCATTCCCATCATTCCCGTGCTTAGTGGGATGAACAAAAATGCGAGTAAAATTTTATTTACGAGATTTTACAATTTTTTTTAGGTACGCATGCTTTTTGATCTTGCTCACTTTGCTCATCATGCTTTGATAAAGTGTCAAAATTATTCACGAATGCAAACCCTTTTATTTTCATGCCACGGCAAATCTCACCTCTATATACCTCCTTTCATTGAACTGCGTCTGAAGGGAAACAAGCAGTTCAACTTCAAATTTCCTCGAATACTTCTAATGTTTGTAATTATTTTTCCTTGAACTGTTACCAGTAAAACTTTGGTTGCATGCTTTTTGCATTGCCTGTGTCATATTCACGTAATAGTTAGATACTACTCGTTTGATTTTGGACTTCTCCTATGATCTGCAACGTGAACATTGAACATGAGAGAAAGAGGGAGATTCTCAGAAGCAAGTGGAAAATAATAAGAGCTGAATCGAATCAAGTTTTCTTTGAAATGGTCCCTTTGTGCATAAATGAGGTGTATAAAACGACAATGAACGACATGAACTTCTTTGCATCTCCGTATCATGGTATTTTCAAACGTGTTATGTAAAGACATGAACCAGTTGTGTTGTGGCACTGTTTAATGTGCAACGACGGCCTGCTGACTTTGGGCGAATGCATGAAAAATGAAAATAGAAATCAATAACACCAGTAGGCACAGAGAGAAAGAGTGTTGGCGGTATAATAATATCAGTAATATTATACAATGGTAATAATATCACTATTATTACTGTGCAACTACCTACGTTATTATGTTGACGGAAATTATAACGATATCGATGTGAATGATGATGATTGGTGAGTGTCTGCAGCTGAATATGAATTTAAAGCTGCATAGATAAGTATGTAGTATAACGGAATATTATATAATAATAATAACACATATAGAGAGCTTTTTATATAATAATAATAACACATATAGAGAGCATTTTATATAATGTGGGACACACTCTGCGTTAGTCTCAATAGTTGTTCTGAGTCTGAGAGTGATACGATTTAAAATTGCCTACGAACTTCAATTATGCATCCACCCACTGGGCCCACGTCCCGCATGGAAAATGTATACTCCTTTTATGCTTTTCCATGGAAAAGCAGAAAAATTTCGTACCAAGCTTGCTTTTATTCATGGTAATATTCAGAATTGCATTCAGAATTCAGAACTAAACTGGAAAACATAAGCGTGTTTGTTGTGACGATGTTCTTTTTTAGTTATGCATGTCTTATGTGTATAGTGTATACACTTTTTCATGCTCTTCAAAATTATTTTCTAGGTAAAAGTATGTAAAGGTCGACTTTCACTTGCACTTTTACTTTTCCCTCTGTCCAGACTCCCACTCGATACATTTTTAATGAGGGCAGTTTTAATGCATTTTAATTTGACAATAATTTCTATACAATAAAGTATGTGGATAGGTTATGGGTTTAAACTTTTATGGCTAATTTATAAATAATACTGATTTTCAACGTGGAGATTTATTTTGGCACTCATTAGAATTTATTCCTTCGTATTTATTTGTGGGTAGTAGGTATATTCTATACGCTATATACATACACACTTACACATGATACATGATGTAATCAAGATTTAACTTCGCTTCCATATTCTTTGTTGAAAAAGATTAATTGAAAGTAAGAGAAGTGGTATTAAAAAACATTTGCATATAGTTGTTATACGTAGTTTTTTCCTTAGGGTTTCATTTTTGTAATTTTCAGTGCACTATATCAAAGCTTATTTTATTTTTTACATCTAGTTCCAGTTTCAGACAATGAGTTGGCAGCTTTTTCCGAAGACATTTTTGGCCTAGAAGGGCCAAACAATGCGGTAAGCTTTCATAATATTATGCTGGTGTCTATCATTTCATTTTTGCTTCGCTATTTTCAACATCTTGTTTCTTTACGACGTAATATTGCTGAACAACATTATGGCGATACTATTTAACTCACTTCCTGCTCAAAGATGACAGAATCTAGTATACTCTTAATATTTGGACATTTTCTTCCATGTGTAGGCAAACCATGTCCGTTTCAACGCCCAAAACCGAACCACATTTGGGTCAAATGTTGACAAGTCTAGCCTTCCGTAAGTATTTCTATACAATACTTTGATATAACAACATGAATATGTGATACATCTGGGATACATACGTGTGAATCAATATTTCATTATTAAAATATGAGCATCTTTTCTTTGTTGTTGTTCTTTTTCTCTTCGTCGTTTCTTTGGCTTTACGGAAAAGTTCCGTCTCCTGAATTATTGATCAGTTCTTTACCTAATAATGGCTGTAGACAGATGTGCGGGTGTATATATAGTCACATGCTAGAAAAATTAATATCATTTATTAATTTCCAAAGAATCTCCATTTACCTACTATACACAAATAATAAATAATATACAGCAGCTTCCATAAAATATGATGATGTTATCATACAAAAAAACTGTACAGATTTTTACTTTTGACTTGACCTGACTGCAAGGGCAAAAAAGTTGGATCCATTCTTAAGCATGTGGATGAGTTATTTATTCGTATAAGAAGAAATATGTAATGTGTGTTATTTCCGAAACAACAAAATAAAATAATTATTGTCATGTCGTTTTTTTCCTTCTGTGTATCAAAAATTAGAAAAAGTGAGAAAGTCCAAGAAAAGGTAGTAAATGGGGAATTATCTATAACAAAAGAGTGTCATTCTACTGTATTTTGTTCATTCGAGTCCAACACAGCGCATTTGATGAGAAACTTTTCCCACACACATCACTCTACAGCCTGACACACGCCTATAAGAAAAAACTATTGTAACTTGATTTTCTCCGCAATTTCTCTTTTCTTCGTCTTCTACTTCTTCAAACAACTTTTACTCCTTGCTCTTATAACACTTTTCCTTTCATTTTTCTCGCTAGTGTCGAACTTTTTCTTGTTTTCTTTCTCCAACGTTTAACTGATGATGATAAAAAAATAATTTCCTTTCGTTTGCGTTATTTTTCGGTTGAACCTCATTTCTCTGACAAAGACTTTTAACTGTCAATCAAGCCGCCTATCAAAGACCTACAATTGCCAAGTTATTGGCTCTTCGTAAGTTTTCTTCATTTGTATTAGTTGTTATTATTGCAAATATTTTTAAAATTTACGTTTTAAACCCTATTTAAAATTTTAACATTGTTTTTAACTTTTGCATACGCAGACAATAATTATGTGCCAAGCGTGTCTGCTGCTGAAGTCCTCACCACTCAAGAATCTGCGGAAGAAACACAATTTTTGGACCTCATATTGGCAACGCCAATTATGAAAAAGGCGGAGAAGTTGTTGATTGACAAAGGTTATATCAGTAACCAAAGAAGGGTCAATGGCAAGCTCCGAGTCAACAACAGAGCCTTCCGAGATGCTTTCTACCAAATCTGGTTTGGCTTCTACAGCAGAGACAATGGCGCTCTTGGCTCATCAGGTTGGGATAACTACATACTTTGTGTGCCTTGCCCCCTTTCAAAAATTTATGTAAAGTTTTACAACCCGAAAAAATGAATTTGAAGTTTTACTCAAATTAATTTCCCTTCAATCAGGCTTCGAACATATTTTCCTTGGGGAGACAAAGGCTGGACAAGTTTCCGGATTCCACAACTGGGTCTTCTTTTCCACCGAAGAAGCCAAGAATAACCTCAACTATTACGGGCACATCCGCATTCTGAATTTGGGACCGGTAAGTACTTCCTTCATGTGTATTGTATTTTGTATGTGTATCCGCGTACACAATCCATTTTTATACAATTTTCTTTTTAATTGCTTGTTTGTGTGTAGCGATCGTAAATCGTAATGATATTCCTTTGGAGAGCATTATGTATTTGCCATGTGAATTATAGCAACATTTTAATAAGTCTATTCAACGCTAAAATCTCATTCTATCGAAATTATACAGTTTTCCTTATACACATATTGTTAGACATGATATGGTTTCTCTAAATACAATTTTTCTTCATAATCTTGGAGACTTATGTCAACAATTTCAGTCCTAAGGAGAAACACACCAGTGCCACATTAGCTGTATAGAAAATATGTTACATGTGTACGATATGATTCTATAAGAGCATGTCAACGTAAGCAGGAAACGTCGGATTTTGGGTTATAGGAAAACATTTCCCTTTCATGCCTCGGCATGTCTTCGTATTCTGTATATTTCCTGTGAAATCAAAAGTGTCACTCGTAGGTATATTTGGGTTTTATTTGAATTTCTTTGGTTGGTGTGATGTGAGTCAACAATAGGAAAAAGCAGACACAAGGGAAATTCGACAAATACAAATATTATACAATACATAAGATATTCCATGTATATTTTTCCAGCGTAACTCTCTTAAGCTGCAGAATACAAACAGTTAAAGTATATAGATTTAAGGATTTAACTCTTGTATTCATTTCCACCCCAATTTCCTTCTTTGTAAAATTCAAACGTCGGATTTTCTATGCACCCACTTACTAATACTTTTACATCAATATGATATTTCTCCTAATTCTTTTACCCGCTATACATACGTACTTGTAAAGAATAATTGTTACAAAAATATTTTTGTCTAATTTTTTCAAACTTATAGAAAGGTTCGATTATCAAGCACAACTTCAAATGGATCGAGCATCAAAAGCCCGTCTCTACAATGTTCATTGGGACGTCACCAGAATTTGAAATGGCTCTCTACACTGTCTGTTTTTATGTCAGGTCTGGCACAAAATGCCCCGTTGTTATCCATGGAAAACATTTCAACATTCAAACTCACTTTTTGCAACGAGGAGGGAAGAGGTACATTGCTTCAGGATATCCAGACATTTAAAAAATTAAACGATTACATTCTCCTGGTTAAATTATGTAAACATCAAGCTTTGATGACGATTAATTGTAGTTACCTGACAAACCTACCAAAATATTATGTAATTTAAATGAAGCTGCATGCAAGCCGGCTATATTTTTAAAAAACTAAAAATACTCAATTAAATGGAAAGTGGTAAACTATTTTCATTATATTAAATTTAATTAAACAAATATATCCAAAACCGAAGTATGTAATGAAGATGATTTATTTGCTACAAAACAATACAACCGCTAGCTGCCGATTTTTCATGCATGTATAGGTATGTA
>JAQIVE010001313.1:0-25911 GCA_034698285.1 Sminthurinus bimaculatus
ATACATTTCTTTCATTCATCGTAATATCCCATTGAGTGTTCAGGTTAATGCATAAATGTGTCAAGGGGATACAATAATAATAATATTATTATTCATTATTAATAAAAAAAAAACACAATGGAAATACATATAAAATACTCTGGAATAAAGAGATTCTCCATTATATGAGATTAACTTATATGTAAGTAAATACAATAATAATTCATTTAAACAGTCACCACGTATTTTTATAACTATTTCATATCTTCCTATCTACATCTCAGCATATTCCTGTAATGTCTCTTCATCTAAATCTATTCGAAGGAAATTATTGTCTTCATGCTTATTACTTTTTCCAGAAAAGTGGATTAATTTATGATCGACAAATTCAGTTAAAAGGCTTCTCAAAACTAGCTCTGTATGAGCTATAAATGCTTCTCGGCACACCCGAAACAGTTCTCGGAATTCCACTCCTTCAAACTCTCTATTCTTCCTCTGTCTCTTCATCTTTTGTATTTGCAGGTAGGCAAGACGAGCAAAAGCTTTCTTGGCATTAGGTGTGATTGATTTAAGAATGTATTCTAGGGAATTCTTGGCTATACTTCTGTCGCTTAGCTCTCCAAAAGTTTTGGGATTCCAAATTAACTCATTTTGATACGGCAAAAGAGTTGTACAGTCAAACCATGCAAAATTTAATTGGAGATTTTGAAGAGGATTTATACCTACATGAAAAAAATATTCTGTTAGTATCAGCATTCCAATGTAATGTATCAAAACTCTAAACATACATACATTATAACTTATAACATAAATATTATAAGGTAAAGAATTATATAAAATGATAAGACAACAAAAATTACCTAGACCAGAATTGATATGATCACTAGAAGCAACAATATGAATATACGGAACTTTAGCCAAACCACAAAGGCAGGTTAGCATACTATGATGCCGCATGGCCAAAACATCAAAATTTGATACAAATATGAAGATAGGATCGTTTGAAGGTTCAGCCGAAAGTTTTTGAGCTATGTCCCTAAAATTGTAGAAATAAATAGAATACAAAAATTACAATAGCATTAGCATACATTCCACAACTACTAAAGAATGGTACTTTGCTTACAAAAATATCATCATCATCTTTATCGCGGCATGTAAAAAATATTAAAAAAGAAGCATTAAAAAAGTTAGAAAATAAAGAAAACTAAAATAATTACTCGACAATTAAGTTGATATTAGAACCCTGGTATCGAATCTCAATCTCATTGTCAATTGAATCAACGACATTCCCAAGAAACTAAAAATAATCAAGCGGCACAAACATGAAATACAATAAAAATGAAGTAATTTTCAAATAATAAATAATAATAAACAATATATTATATATTATGCAAAAAGAATTAAGGGAAACCTTGCGTGCGTTAAAGTTCTTGAATAAACCGTTGATAGATATTATCAAGTATTTATTCTCCAAAAACTCATGGAATGCTTCAAATATAGTTTGTTTAGATCCATATCCATGAAGCATAATATTAAACCCAGAGCTACACATTTAGAACGAATTAAATTTTTTAATTAAACTATCACAACAATGACATACATAGTATACTTTAAATTTTTATACTGAGACTAAAGTAGGTTTCTCCGTAAAATATTATCATAGTATTTAATATTTTAACCTCAAATAAGTAAACCATCGTGGAAAGTCCTTCTTGATTTCCTCAGTCAATCTGCCTATTTTGTCCATGTTTCGTTCGTGCCAGGGGAATGTGCACTCCACATCAGAAGGAACTTTTGCCATCTCCTTTGTTAAAGAGAAATCGGAGGGTAAAACTGGGAGTTTGGATTCAACTTTAGTTTTACTATCTATTCCCTGCCGATTTCCTTTTCGTGGCCTCTTTACACTAGTTTTCCTTTCCTTGACTTTCTTTTCCTTCCCGACTTTGACAGCAGCAGGACTGAGCGGCGTTCTAAATTTCAACCGAGTAGCAACGGCAAACCATTGTTCAGAACCTGGAGTTTCAGGCCCAGCGTAGCTGCTAAGTTTCGGTGTATGTCGTGGTGAATTATCTAAAAATGAAAAAAAAGCAAGTTATGACGAATTTTTTTCCTGTTTTGTTACTATTAGTTTAAAGTTTATATAGCTTTAGTTTATGTATGGTAGACAAGGTACAATAACTAAAATCTATATTGTGTCAGATATTATGCTTATGACGCAAAATGCTTCTACTACGTTTGACGTTACCTGTGCCACTTTTAGCAATAAGTTTTCTAGCTTTCGGAGTAAGACATAGAGAAAATGTTCGCTCATGAACGGATGTTGACGACGCTCTCCTCTGCATCAACTTTTTTCGACTTGGAGTATTGCGAGATCTTCCACCTCTTTGTCCATTTTGGATGTCCACTTTTTGTTCTGTTTCATCTTCATCGTCGTAGTCGTCGTCATCTTGATCATCTTGACTTTCTTCTTCAGTCGCAGATTCAGCCGAAGCAGCAACAGAAGCAGCAACAAAAGCAGAACCACTTGACTCAATACTGACTGTATTTGAGTTTCTGGTTGACTTTGTAGAAAGTCTTTCAAAATCCCACCATTCGTAGCAACGTCTCGGTTTTTCCTGAAGCCGCAGGCTTTTGCGAGCAGGAGCTTGAACTTGTTCGGTAACAATAGCCACGCTTTGTGATGTTTCATTTGTTACATTTAAATTAGTTTCTCCTTCTAAATTTTGTGATATGCGTCGAGCTAAATCAAAATTTGAAATACAATTTATTAAATAATATGATTGACATATTAATGGGGGTTAAAAAAATATGAAAAGGTGTAATAAATTCAAGTAAAGCACAAAATCAAATCCAGCCGAATGGACAACCGAGTGCTAATAATGTATACCTTTGCTTTTTGCCCTAGTCATCGGTACGATAGTGCCTGGATCTGTAGAGGGTTAAAGAGAGAGAAATTACTCCGATAAATAAATAAAAATAAACTTCGAGCTTACGTAAAACTTCAACAGTTTATGTGGACATAAAAAATAAAAACATGGACAACGTAAGATGATAATTAGTAAATGTGGATAAAACATTACCGGGTGATGCTACAGCTTTAGCTTGTTCAAGTTCTAAATCCAGATTATGAGGTACTTTAAACGATGGAAGTTGTCGCTGGGGAGTCAAAGATCCATGTAAATCTAGAGAGTCAAATTTTAATTCTGATTCTAATAAAACATTATCTTCAACCGCTTCATCCGACTTCTTGTCTTGTTCAGGAGTTGCAAATTCTTCTGCATTTTCGGGCACTGTAGTAGTTGAAACACTTTCGCCATTAGTTATGACGTGACTTTGATTTTCTTCCGTGATCAATAGCACATCAGGAGACTCACTAGATATTGACGTAGTGTCAGGTAATTTACTAGGATTGCTCACGGATAAGTCGTTCAATGGACATTCAGACAATTCTTTGTTAATACTAGTATCACTATCCAATGTCGTTTTATCTAATGATTTGCAAACAAGAGTGAAATATGTGTATAGTTTCAAGCTTTATGTGACATAGATTATCTACAAAAAAAATTACTGACGGTACAAAATTATAATAATTTTTTGCATGAGGCATGATTAAAGAAGTATACTATATTATAATATAAAAAAATCAAATGTATTAACAATAATACATTTGAGTAAGTATGCTAATTGTATAATAATATGGATACTGAAAAATAGAAATATTTGGGAAATTTACCTCCGTTAGAAACCTCAGCCTTATCAATTTCATCAACACGATCATGATCATTAATCACCAATGTTTCGGGTTCTTTATTCTCTGCTGGAGTCAATGGCGAGTCACTAAATTTCAGCCTTTTTGGTTGGTGAAGGGAGGGTGAAGTCTCTTCCAGGACCGGAACCCCACTTCTCAATTTCTCATTTTCCTCGGCCATGGCAGCAGCTTTACGCTTTGCTGCAGGCTTACGTCTTTTTGACTTCTGTAAGAATAGAATACCAAATTAAGCTAAATTACATTTTACTACAAATTCACTATAAAATATTTCAAGAACTTGAGACTAGGCCAGAGCTGAAAACAACTTTTTGTACACTTGTATTATGCCCATACTTAAAGTAAAAGAAAAAAACCCTTTTACATAATATCAGCATGCAGCATGTTATAATATTATACAGCTCACCGTCACAGTCTCACTCACACAAGGTCACAAGCCAAAAAAATATCATTTTCCCATGCACAGAATAAAATCGTATTATATATAGTTACATTATTACCCCTGCCATGTTAGTCTTCTTATTCCTCTTTATGAAATCATTATTCAAGTCTCCTTGACGTGTACAGCTATTTAAATAGTCCTGTAATTAAAATTAATACAAATGAATTCAGTTCACAGTTTTATATGAATCAGATTATAACGATCTTCCTTTTTTAAGTTTTAAGCACAGTCTGCCGCCTCTACCCAAGCATATTATAGTATGCAAAAAAAGGAGAGAAAGTATAGGTAGATATCTGATATCTATCACCTCCTCTCTATACAGATAATCAAATTAAAACTAACGAAACATTATTTTGTTGAATTATTTTTCATTTTATCCTGGTTCATGCCTTAATTAATAAAGGCCACTACCAATATTAAATAATACTGCACTCATTATAAAAGAGTTTCCATAAATAGTAAATAGTTTGTGTACTACCTGTTGTCCAAATTCAACTGAATTAGGGTGAAAGGAGGCTTGGGAAGTCATTTCTTTTTTCAATAGTCCTTTGTTGTTTCTATTATTTCGTCTTTTATTTTGTTTCTTCGTGGAGTCAAAGTTCATACCCGAAGCTCTTGTATTATACCCCTTTTTTCTATCATTTCTTAGATTCATAATCCGCTGAATTCGTTTTCTTTTCTGATATCGCTTGCCCATTGTTTTGACTATAATATATTGAATTATTGAATTGCGTGCGTATTTATAGTCGCCAATTTTATTGATTGTCACAATATCTTATATCTTATAGGCTCACTTAAATAAATAAAGCCAAGCCTCTACATTTAGGAGATGATATAAAGTGTAAAGTAATGTAAAGTACAATTATTAACAAATGGCTAAATATGTTAAATGTTAAATGACCAGATTTTGTCAACTGACGACAATCAATAAGTTTTACCTTGCTTCAGAATAATTTTACATCTAATGGTGGATGATGGAAGACTTACGCAGTGTATAAAAGTACGACCCGCTTTACATAATATAATATATTTGTTAAAATATTAAAATGTCTCTGTGTTTGGGCACCTAACTTACATCTAATCGAATACTTAAGTAACACGCTTGAGATAGCCGATAGCCGACTTATTGTATGATCGCATTCATTTTTTCTGTGATGTAAATAAGTATGCATTCCATAAATAGTCTGCTAAGTTCGCAGAACGAACTCTTGGGAGCCCTTAAAATATTATTCCTTATTTATTTTCTCGAACACGTGCTTTTTGAATATTTTGCGCCGTGGAAAGGAAAATTTTTTCATAGGAATAGGTTTTTTTTTCAAAGTTTCTAAGAGTTTGAAGTACTTAAATACTTAAATATGCACCTTGTAACTTGTAATACTTAAGTGAGTACTAACAATTATTCATAAATATTATTTACTCATTGAAATGTCTTTGAAGCCTTTAATTGACAGACTGTCAGTTACTTCTAAATAACTAAAAGGGACGCACTAGTCACTAGTCTTCTACTTTCAATAAAAGGTATTTGACAATCCGATTTGTGTTTTGTAATTGTAATTACGCTTAAGTGTCACTAATCACTAATATCATATTTGATGGTGGCTAAGTATGGTGTTACAATTTGAGGCATAAGATTAAGTACTTTAATATATTTACTACGCTCATACATTAATCATTAAAATCTTGATCCATCCATCAGATTGAAAATTTCATGTCAAATGTCAATCATATAATTTTTTTCATATTATGATATTGTGTTAATTATTACTACTGCGATTTTTCAGGGAATCGATGGGTGGCGTAAAACTAAAGTGTTATTATAAATACTGCCTAACGCGACGACCCAGCTATGTCAATCCTTACCCTTATCCGTATATTTGGACTCCACCAATTACCTGCGATCAATCTCGGTGGATTGATTTTATCAAGAAATTACCCCCAGACTACGAACAATTAGAGAATTTAAATAAAGTGAGACTGTGTCATCTACATTTTGAAGAACAGCACATTATCAAGGCCAATTCATTTCGATGTGCAGATAATAAAGTTTATGATGTTCCTCTAAACAAATGGAGACTTACTCCAGATGCATTTCCAACAATATTTGACCCTTCTGACCAGTCAATTGAACCACTGGATCCCCCCACAAATCAAGACCATGTTAACAAGGATGACAACCATACCAACAACAACAACAACATCAACAATAGTCAGAACAGTAACATTCTTTTATCATCCTCCCTTCATGTTAATGACACGCCGATTGAGAGTGGGAATAATGATTCGACCCCTTTGCATGATATGATGGACATTAATTATGACGACATTCGCAAGGCTAATCTTGACTCGATGGCATCCTGTTCTTCATCATCTGTGGAATTTACCTCACCTGCCATGGATAATAATGATGTTACTGTTCACCCATGTTTAATAGACACACCAGAAACAATGGTTGAAGATTTTACAGACATTGCCTCAATTGACGTGTCCACTAGTGTATTTGATGAAAAACAAATTGACCAAGCAATTGAAAGCATCTCATCAATCAACCAAAGTTCGTCTCCATCTAGCATTAATAATAATATCATCGATGAGGATGACTCAAGGCAAGATAATAATAATGAAGCCTTGCCAACATCAAGGAAGCGGAAGCAAAATTTTACAGATAGTACTACTACTGTTTCTCCCAAAGTTTTGAAGCCGGAAGTATCCGAATATGATACTACTAATGAAACTAGTCGTGTTATCCCTGTGGTGGATTTAGAGGCTGAGCAGGAACATATTAATTGTAATAATAATAACAATATTGTGAGAAATGTAAAGGAAACTTGTAATAAAAAGAAGATCAGTCCTCCTAAGCTACCTACTACTAGAAGACCCCGTGGGAGAATAATTCGAAATCAAAAGCCACCCGTGCAAAGTAATGGCCCTTTTCTCATCGTGAGTCCAAATAATTCTCACCTCAATAGCACTACTTCAGTAAGATTTATACAGCCAATTATAACTGTAGTTCCTGTCATTCCATCGGAGAGACAAAATCAACAACAAGTTGAAAACCTCAAAGTTGACAGTAAATATCTAAGATTGAAAACTTCATCTCGATTGCCAAGGAAGAGACAACAAGAAAAAAATCCTTCCAATGCATATGTGAATCTATGTTCTACTGACGTTATCTGTTCAAAGAATCGGCAGATTAGGCTTTTAACGTCTTCTGACCTTTCCAAGCTTCAAATGCCGACACAAGATTGGGGTGTGAACACTTACAAACATTTATTTACAATCAGTGAAACTATCCTCTCCTCGGATAATGTTGAAATCATTAGAAAGTCAATCTCACTTTTTAGTCAAAACTGGCTAATGAAATTTTCAGTTTTCTCTTACCAAGTGCCTCGATTTAGTATTGGTCTGTGTGCAACTTCCATCTTTGAGATTCAACAGGTCATGAATTCCTTTGCACTTCTTGAAATATGTGAAGGGATCGACCATAATATTATTATTCCTAGTAAAAGTAAACATTTTGAGTTTGTTCGTAGTCAAGTTTTTAAATCGAATGATGGTCGCGAGAGGCATATCAATTGCCGACTACTATTACTCCAACAAGCAGTAGCTCAGCCATCCCTGTCAACTCCTTCAATGTGTAACTATTGTTCAGATCTTACTGAGTTTTTACAAAGTTCGGAATCCTTAGACATTTTGAAAGAAAAGTACCTATCCGTTCTGGGTAATAAATTATAAACATTATAATTTTTCACACATGTCTTTTAAATGTAGAATGTAAAATTATTTCTCTCGTTTTTTTTCAAATTCTTGCTAAAGTCTATCGTTATTTTTTATTACTTCTTCTTGTTGTTTGTTTTTTAATTATGAAACAATGCAAATTAAGGAATATATTTTGTACACGAAAGTATAAATTTTCCATTATATTTTGATAATATTATAACTTTTTTATTTCATGCGCACATTAGAGTATGTATAATGTTGTATTCTCACGATCAGTAGAATTTCTCCTGTAATAATAATAATATAATGACAATAACCTAGTATACTTACTTTTATATATAACTTTTTAAAAAATAATATTGATTGTAAACGTCTAGATCTATTGTTATAATTATCAGCATAGCATTTTTGGTTACATTACATTACAATCATAATAAATACGATATCATTATTGATATCTTATTGTTGAATGTGCGCCTGACCAATACCAATTATACTGTAAAACAATGTAGTAGTAATTTAAGAAATATCAGGCTATAACAGTACAAATAATAAATATTGTTTAGTATATTTTTTTATATAATACCACGTTAAGCACGAGCAAATAAACTCTTTTATATGTTGTAGATATATTATAATATAATAATATATAGTTATTTAATATAATAGAAATCTATTATTATCATCAACTTTGTTTTCACAGAAAAATATTTGAGGCAACAAAATTTACTAACCGGCAAGTATTTATTTCATAGCAATAAAATTAATATTTTTGTAGTATGTATCTAGGTAGGTAGGTAGGTAGTATCACTATAGTCTTTCTTGATAACAATTTTATACCATTACATCATAATAACTTTTAAATTTACGGTTTACGGTACGAAGACTCTTTGCAGCACAATAAATGAATTATTGAGAGGATAAAAAGTACAACGCTTAGGTTTGTTGATTTAACAGATGTATAATAATATAATGGAGAAACAAGATAGCGAGACCTAATAATGTTACGAGTCGGAAATAAGCTTTTTATTATTAAAAAACGAGTCAAAAGAGATTATAAAATCTTGTTCTATTCTTACCAAGTGTAAATCATGTACATTTTTTGTAAAACTTCTTATACTTTATGCTACATTTCGTTTACACTCAATTAGAATAAAGTTCATAACAACTAAGATTTTACAACCAATTTTTTCAGATACGAAAAGACAAAAGACAATGCTCTTTATTGTAAAATGTAGAAAGTAAAACGGGCGACGAAAAAATTAAGAGTATACATACATAAATAGGAACACTGAATTTTAGCAAAAAGATTGAAAAAAGGATTGCCTGTACCCTAAAAATCATGTTATTTTATTATTTAAAAACTTCACTGTTAATTATAATAGTGGGGGTTCATTATTTTCATGTTGAGTTGCATTGCATAGTACCTTCTTCGTGGGCTTCGTCAAATCCTTCGTTATCATAATTGCCCATGCTTCCAAGAAATAAATTTAGAAAATTTCCAGGATTTGCTGTCATCCTCTGTGAATAACCACAATCAATAATGCATCAGTTAAAGTTATTACTCTCAACGAGTTTCTGGACATTTTGGACTCAATGCGACGTATAAAAACAAAACGAGGAGTAGAAAGTAGAAAAATGTCAATTACCTTTTGATTGGAAATAGCTGCATCATCAATATCATCTATGGAACTTGATTCGCTACTAGAGTTCTCATCCTAAGCAAAAAAAAAATTGAATTTAGTTAAAAATATAGTTAGGATTTAGGATTTATCGATGCAAGTTTAGGCTATGTATCACTTTGTGAAAAAATCAGAAAATCCAATTCTTGGATAAAATTATCTGAAGGATTTCGATTAAAGAATATATAGGAAAAGTATATACCGATTCAGGTAATGGGGCCCAGATTCTCACTACAGATTCTATACCGCTCGTCGCCAAAACACAAGTTGAGCCTACAGATTACACCACAAATAGACATTTGTTGCATATTATTGTGTACCATTTTTGAGAACATTCCTATTTGGATTGGTATGGCGAGAGTGTAGTCAAAAAAGAATAGTTGTAATTTTTTGTTCGGTAAAAGACTTTGCTAAAAAACGTTAAAAACATGATTCACAGTACCTTGAGGGTTTAAACAGTTTACAATTGACTTGTCTCCCTTCAGCATTCTTACAATATTTGATGATTTTCGATCCCAAATAAAAAAACTGCCGTCATCAGAGCCAGCAACAATGAAATTTCCAAAGAAATTAGCTTCTTTTATATCCGTAGTAGTATTACAATGTCCACAAAATCTCGCAGAAAAATCTGAAGCTCTGGATCTCAATATACTTTCATCTTCTGGATATAAAAGACTTTTGGGGCTACTTTTTTTGGTTTCTTCTGTTGAGGAGGAATCACTTCTACTTGCACTTCTACTAGTATTTGACGAAATCATATCACCGAGGCTGTTTTCTTCAGCACCATCAACCTCTGCTTCTTCAACTTCCTCCTCTAAATTTTCATGTGACACACTAGATGAGTTACTAGAATCCGATGAGACAAATCTTAGAAAGTAGTTTCTTGATAGAGGAGGTTGATCAGGGGGTGGAGCCCTTGAGCCTGAACGTGCAGACGTGGCTGTAGAAGACGAAGAAGACGAATTCACAGGTGAAATTGACTGTTCGGAAGAAGAGGAGGAAGTTGACGTTGCTTTACTTTCTTCTTGTGCCTTCAAGTTTTTAACAAGGTCGGACTCTAATTTTTTACACATTGCATTTTCAGCATGACTTGGAAAGCGTTCTTTAAAATCTTGTAAACACTTTTCAGCTTCACAAAGTCTATTCAGTTCATATAGGCACCGGCACATTCTACATAATATAGGAATAAAACAAAGACTAGGTTAAATTAGGTTAAATCGCAGTAATGGCATACTATAAGCTTTTCTTAGCATGGAAAAAAACTCTTGCCTTTTCAATTTTCAATCTATCTAAAATCATTTTACAATGTAAACTACAATCGGGGTGATCAATTCATGTATTGCTAATAAATAATAATATATTCTACGTATAATTTACCTTAAATGAGCTTTATAGTGTCCGGGGTCCAACCTAAGAGCTTCTAGGCAATCGTTGAACGCAACATATACGTCGCCGTCCCTGAGGAGAAGTGAATACATAAAATATTTATTTTAAACATCGTACACAAAATACATCACAAATAATGGCATTTCAATAAAGAGTAGATGGAATTTTTAGAATGTTTACCAGTTGCGTTTTAGTAGAGCTGCAGCTCTGTTACCATACAAGATTGGGGAAGTTGGACATCTTTGTAAGGCTTCATTGAATATTAAAGAATTGTAATCATTAGTCATCCGCACGTAATATATGTTTGCATTATTTTATATTGTAATTACATACAGTATCAAGTATAGTACTTTCCCATGTAGGAAGAACAAATATTATAAAAAAATATTGAAATAGCATTAGTTAGATGTTAAAGTTACCTTCATTGTACAAATGTATAGCTCGAGGATACTTCTTTTTCTCAAACGCCTCGTTCGCCTTTGAAAATAAAAAGAATAAAAACTAAATTAGCCAGAGACGTTCCTCGGTATCATTACTGCAATTTATTAACCTTTCCTCCGTGATTTCAACAGAAAACGTAACATAGCAACTGAGCCGTTACATGTTAAATTCCTCATAGCAACAGCCAGGGATTTCGACTCCTCAAGGTCGATTTCCATATAAACAGTTACATGAAGGAAAGGTACCACTCGTTTAATGTCGGAACGAAAACGTTAAAAAAAACAGTAAAACTATAAAATAAATAAATAAATAGTGTTGGAAGCACATTTTTAAATTCATACTTTTAACTTTATGGCTTCAACTTCATCGGAAAGTACTCGCTGCGCTTTACATTTGTCGTCTGGTGTTTCAAAGGGAAGTCGAAGAAATTTCGGTGATTTTTGATTGTATCCATTAATGCACCCAGTTTCTTTTTTATCTATATAATAACATACATATGTAATCAACATATTGCCCTTGTTAAAAATACTCACAGTATTGAACCTTTGGACTCAAAGATGGAGTTTTAAACTATCAGTTTATTGTATTTCACATCTCACATTACATATTACAATGAATAGTACCTGGAACAATAAAGCTTTGTGGCTTCTTCTGGAAACTTGGTGAAGTTGGGAATAAGTAAATTTGTTCACCACCCAAATTAACTAAAAGTTCTTTCCCATTAGGACTAAAGCTGACAAAAGTCGATGCGACACTTCGATAAGATCGCTGAAAAATAAAAACATTACAACTCAATTTGTCTTAACCTTGAGAATATCATATTATGCAAGACGTGAATCCATAATCCAACATGATCGTGGCAATGATTAAAAGACAAGATATTGGATGTTACCTTGAACTCGGCCATTTTTGTAGGCAAATGACCAGGAACAAAATACTGTACAGCTTCAAGGGGTATTCGAGGGCGCTCAGAAGAAGAAGATTTGACTACTTTAATCATGCGACGATCATACATGCGTACATATGGGTCATTAGCTCCCACGGCTATGTATTCCGGCTGAATTGGATTGATTGCCAAACATTTTGCCTCGGCCTTTAATGCGATTTTCCCGGAAATTAGAAAAACAAGAACACTTTATTATTCCTTGAATTCATAATAAGCGGAACATATTTTACACATTTGAAGTATACCTACATACGTGTAATGCATGCATAATGAAACAGATCTTTCATAAATGTATAATGTATGTATAGCATATGCATATACATATAAAATTTCTTTATAGAATCACCTTTGGGAAATAACTTTTCAAATCGACGAGCACACTTTTCTTGGAAGAAGAACTAGAGGAACAGCTATGTGATGTTCTAAGGTCATGTTGTAAAATGATACCATCTTCACCGCTGGAAAAAAATAGTGAAGGCACTGTTGGATCAGTCACTATACGCTTTACTCTACCAGCATGGCATGAGCAACACGCAATGACTTCTTTGGCAGTCACATCATGAACTACAAATTTTGAAAACAGAAATTAACATTGTGATTTGTGATTCCTCCAGGATACAGAAATTATATAGTGTAAATAAATACTTTACATACACATGATGTATCATTTAGAAAAAGGCCTCAAACATAAGTATAACGTATATTAAGACACTCATAAAAATTTCACCTCGGACAATGTGATCTGCGGCCCCAGAAATTAATTGCCTATCTCTTGTATTTGGTACAAACTTTATATATACAATGGGGAAAAAAATTTGTTTAGAATGGATATACAACAATACAACAATCATACTTCTTGTCAGTTATTATTACAAAGCTCCATAATATTGCCAAGTATTTGCGTTTACATACTGAGAATACTGCTGAAACATAATGTTGGCATACCTTGACTGAAAATATATTTCCATGATGACCAGATGGTAAACTAAGCAATAACTTCTTTCTCATAGGATCCCAAAGATTAATTTGAACGTCATCGGAGCCAGATGCTAAAATATCTCCAGATTCATTCCATTCTAAAATGTGTGTATAAGCAGAAGAACAGCAAAATACATAACATATATACATTATATGCACATGTACACCATAAAAATCTTACTTTGTTACTTTAAATAACACATAAATAAGTGACAACTAACCTTATCATTTGCAACTACTGTATATAAAATAGTCAAAGGTTTATTTTAAAAATTAATTAAAAAGTTACCAATTACCTAAACAATTCACACATCCACTATGACCTTGCAATTCAGCATATAATCCCAACCTTCGTATATTCTCATGTGTAACAGTAAAGTTTTCTTGGATTTCATGTCGATAACGTTCCTATATACCAATATAATGTAAATTAATGAAATGTCACTTCATTACTTAATATATTATACAAGTGGGGATTAGTATTGTGTACAAAATTAAAGTTTGTCCTTTTGATGAAAAGTTATGAGGAAGAAGGCCAAAATTCAAAATAACATTGCCAACACATTCTATTTTTTAAGTAACTTATAAATATACAATCACAATCAAAAGCATAATGAAGATACTTATTTAAGAATTAAAATACATGACTGACACAAATGCAGGAGATTGTAAGTTACTTATGACAGTTTCAAAAAAAAATGTGGACTTACGTCTAATTCCCTTTTAACTGAAAGTGGAACAAAATTATGATCAGAATTATTATATTTTCGCATTTTTTACTTATACTTTGTCAGGTAGTTGCTATCCAATTATTGATATTATCTCACTAAACACTATAACTGAAAACTAAGTCTACTTTTGTACTTGACACATTGCTATTATTGTTTATATTTTAATGTCAATTAGCACAAAATTTACTTTTTGATCACTTGACTTGTACTACTTTGATAATAATATTTAGAAGATATCTGACACACAAAAACGTAGTAGAGTTTGAAATAGGAAATAGGTCTGCAAGGACCAAGGAAGTAACTAGGAGCCGGCATATTACATATGAACGCATATACATAGTATTCTCTGTCAGCACAGGCACAATCCCTTAATACAATAATATAAGTATGGTAGTATACATTATGTAATGTGGCACAAATTTGCAGTTTTTTTACGAAACAAATATTCTGAATTCTTGATTAAAAAGGGTATGCCAAATAAAAGAAGTAAAAAAGGTATTTACAACTTAAATAGTGCTCTAAACTAAATACGTGTGACCTTTGTGAAAATACGTAAACAAACTCTGTTAAAACTGAAAATGATTTGGTTTGACAAATAAAGGCAAATATGAACTCATGAAGCATATCTGTTCTCCATTTGTTAATGTTTATTACAAATACTCAGAAATAATTTTCAAATTCATGTAGGCAATAGGTAAATAAGCAGTCACAGGCTTTCCCTTCATTATATTCAGGTTTTTAATGGTATCATGTAAGCTTTTTTGTTAATGCCAGTAAATATGTATGTGAATACAACGTTTATCGCATATCTCTAAACTTAATTAAATAAATAATACGTCAGTAATATATGTATTTGTATTTAATCTCATCGTAAGGCTCCATCATTGCATTGTTATGTTAAAAAAGGTAATAACTATGTGTATGTAAGTATTATATTTCTCACAATCGGCTACAATCTTTTTTTCTTGCCAATAATAGAAGGTATAATAAGTAACACAACAACATGATACAATATAATGTAGTTCGTAAATATTTGTAAAATTAGTGTATGTATAATATTATTGAACATGTATATATAGCACTTGATAAGCGTTTTCATTTGCACTGTCCGCCGTTTGCGTCTCGTCTGCTTAGTTTTTTTGTTGTCCTTAAGTAAGTACTCAAGCTGGCTTTTGCCTTATGATCAGTTTTTCCTCAGAGACTCATTATTGTGGGACTGGCTCAGGCAGCACCCAACCGTAGTTGACGTATTTGGGGACGTAGTCTTCTCCCTCCTTCTTTGGTATAATTTGGTCCATAACTTGATTGGTAATATTGTCTACGATCGTCGGAGGTGGTTTCTCAGGACCAAAATACATGCTGTCGGTATATTTTGGAGGGGCTGTAGCAGAACAAATATAAAAAGAAACAGTACGAACTTGATTTTTACAGCATATTTATCGTTAGTGAGTTGACACACATATAAATAATTAATATGAATAATTCTATGTATAACATTTTGGTACGTAGTACGTACGTAAATCTGGATATGCAGCAACGAGATTGGGAGCGGACGGAACAAATTCGGAGGAATCTGGCATTAATTGTTGGAAGAAACTTTTCAAAGGTATCGTACCAACCACTAAAGGTAGTTGCCCCTTGAGGTTTAAAGATGGGCCAGAAACTCCGAGTTCAATCTAAAAAATGCATACAAAATTTGTCACCAACTTGCGTTTCATTTTCTCACCTACGTACTATAGAGATGAGTCCGGGAAGGAATTATGGAATTATTCCGTCCCATCCCGTTCCGTCCCGAGTTTGGGACGAGATCGATTGACTCCTGGTCAAGGTTGGAAGTTGGGACGGGACGGGACGGAATTCGGATTTTGTCCAATGTAAAAGCCAAAAAAACTAAAATTTTAGCCGTCGTATTATTTTGAGTGATGAGAAGGGACTGTCATGAGTATTTATAACTTTTTTTTCTCAAATGTGTTTTTGAGAAAAGGAAAATGAGGGGGGTTGAGCTCGGGACGGAATCGAAAATGCGCCGTCCCGAGCTCATCTCTACTACCTACAAATCGCCTTTTATCCAACGCCGGATTAAATTAAAATCTATTAAAATACAGATATGACAACAAAAACTCACATGTAAATTATATTGTACGTTTATGATGTTACAATTTCCCAATTTAGTAGGCGGGACTGATGGGATTTGAAGGACGGGTCCACGCCAAATATCAGTATCTCCAGGTTCAACTCCAGGACGTTTGACCTCAGCGAGGGTTTTCGTGGCCGTTTTTGAACGCCCTTTTGCAAAAAAGGTTGAATTCTACAAGAAACACAAGACGAATGAACAAATGAATTTATAACGATAATACTTTGGAAAAAAGAATATTGGTTTTTGCTCAACCGTGCTGCTTAAAGTAGATACATACCTGGATAAAGGATAGTTTGACTTCAGTTATACTTCGGGAGCTGTTATTTTGTAGCTCAGCAACAATATCAATAAACTCTCCAGGGACGTAACCCGAACGCGGAAGTTTAAGTAGCACACCAACTGGTCCACTGAAAATTTGAGGGATGCATTAATATAACTACTTGATACATAGTGTGATAAAACATTCGATGGCGTGTTTTTCGAATTTCGGAATGTTCGGTTTACCTTGCACAACATAGACAACAGAGGTTTTTCATTTTCTTTAATTCTGCCGGTTGGGAGGCGGCTGGGTCATTGTTTAAATCTGCCAATGCGTTTACCTTTAATCACAGGGACATAGTCAAAATACATAAATATCATTATGTTTTTACATTGAATCTTTTTTAACTTTAAATCTTCTATTTTTTAACCATTGTATTTATTGCTTATACTTCGTAGGTCTACAGAAAAATAAAGTAGCCTTTTTACTTACTGTAAAAAGGCTCTTGACCTCATGATCAAACTTCCAAGAACGTTTCATCACTGCCGAAACTTCATATTTCACACTTCCATAGCTGCCAATGAAGGATGAAGGAAGGCCTTGAGGCAGGGCAAATTGAAAAGGGTATTCATTTCTTCCTGCTGGAATCGTCACATCATTTCTATCATCCCCGGCAGCATAAAATTTGTAATCAAAAAATGTGTCACTATCTTCATAAACCCTGGTTGTCGTCCGCTCCTCACGATTGTCGCCAGTGCCCGTTGTCTCCTTCTCTTCCTCGGTCCAATGAACCGAAGCCTTTCCTTCAAACTTGATTCTCAGTCCTGATAAAACAAAGTATGATTCATTAGTGATAGCCATTCAAATCGCATTTCATATGTATAAAAGTATATACCATTTTTACAAACTCTAAAACAAATGTGTTGCTTACACTGCAAATAACACATTTGTATTTTTCTATATACATACTATATTTATATGTGTAAACAGTTTTTTAATCTCATAGCTCTGCAAAATCCTAAGAACACATAGCAGTGTCTGACTGCAGTTACCATTTTAAAGTTGTACAAATGTATTCTGCATGCTAAGCAAGGAGCAATACATTAAGCTTATAGATGCGACGTTTATTGTCTTTTTGTAAAGATGCATTTTGTAAAGTTGAGTATAGAGGATAGAGGATACAAAAAATAATTATATGCATAGAGATGTATTATTCTGAATACATAAACATTATCTATACAAACAATAAGTGAGCTCATTTACATTCAAAATTAAAACCACCATTTATACAAACTTTTGAAATTGAAGACAGGAGCAAAATGTATGACTTTTTTATAATGTTATACATACATACATAAATCTGTACTAAATCAAAATCCTTGTTAGAAATAATATACCAAGATGTACTTTGTATCGGACTTACCTTGAACATTTTTATTGGAATTGCACACGACCACAACTCTCCCGGTGACTGTCTGGCCCGGAAAGTAGGATTTTGTTGGATTTTCAAACTCGATTGTAAACTGATCCAATCCCATCTCTCTGCTTTATGTATTTTTCAGTGCTTTCACTTTTCTAAACTACGTATGTATGTATAACACTTGAAAAACGGACGACGATTTTAATTATCCCTAGAATTAATGGCAACAAAAAGCACTGACTTGGTTTTCTTGTACAAATCTTTGCTGTATTTTTATCTCTATCATTTACATTTGTATATTTAGCTAAATTGTACAGAAATTAAGACCTAAACAGAAGAAAATTATGGAACACAAGGTATTACAACAACATTGTACACACTACATGCACAAAAATTAGGTGTGGAGTCTCGTATGTAATTTCAAAAACAAGTCAGTAAAAACACAACAAGAGCAGTCAAAGTTTATTTCCTCGCCGTTGAATCATCTGATCTGAGGTCTCAGAAAGAACTGCCTGGATATACATAGATGGATACTACATATAACGCTACGAGGACGATGATACACTCGGTGTGATACAAATTCAACTGAAAGTATATAAAACAAGAAGACGAGAATTTGGCTCAGCTGCCTACACGCTGCACACATTTATACATATCTACAGATACCCACATGCATAATACTACACACAGCATCGACAATCTACACTCTACACTAGTACACATAGTAAGAAAAGGGAATGCCGACCAAAGGAGTCAGAAAATGAGAGAAAGCCTCCAATGTAAAACAACAGAATGCGAAAAAGTTAAATATGTATAATATACAGCATTGTGTAATACATATTACTTTCATACTTGCATGCTTTCATATATGCGTCATAAATATTTTCATGTATATAAGTACATACTTACATGCCATACTATGCATGTATGCATATGCATACAGTCGATCCAAATCTATGTATGATATGAATATACCCCCCATACAATTTGCATTTGTGTGATGTCATCATTTATATTTAAAGGGAAGACGACAAAAAAACACAAGTACACACGCACACATTCAGAATTCAGACATACCAAAAACACTGGATATACCTATTGATAGTAAAAAACAAGGGAAAAAATCTCCCCAATACACATTCGCATTATTACCTCTAGCTGAATGAGCATGCATACATGTATCTATAATGTGTATATTGTATATATTTATGCAATATTCTCCGTGCACATGTGTTTCTCCCTCATACAGATATTTGCACTCTCGTTTATGCCGGTTGACGATAGGACTGATATCAACACACAGATTGTACAATCGAATATTAGTCTCCCTTTACTTTATACACTAATAGATGAAAGACTTGCATACGCATATATGAGGTGCATGTTAGTATTGGTATGGAGTTGATGTTGAGCACATGGTTAGAAAGAAGATGAAACTGATTGTGAGTTATAGAAGGCAGAGGAGGCGGTGAATTGAATTGGCATCGAAAAATGTGCATATAAACGACTTAATGAATGAATGAATGAATAATAGATAGCTACATAGTTGTAGGGAAATTGCGTAAAAACATTGGTATTTAATTTCATGCCCTCGTCTTTTTGTCTCAAGATATGTGTATTATACTCATTTGTATATTACGAACATTTAGACATCAACAATGAGATCATTTTTTCAGTTTGTCCTTCGATTCGCTTGTACATTATACTCACATATTTATTTCCATATCTGTATTTTTATGAACTCTACTGCTTGTTCGTAAAACAGAGGCAAAAAACGAAGAATAAGGGTAACGAATGCAGTTTTGAGTTCAAAAATTATTTCCCCGTTATTTCTCAGTAGACAGTCATTTGCGGGCAACTGCGAAATTAAGCAAACCGAATGTATTAAACTCAAACTCGAGCGTAGCAATAAAATTAGTCAACCCGTTTACATTGTTCCATTTAAAATGTCGAGTTTATGGGCTCATCAAGCCGAAAAACATCAACAGCAGTCAATATTGTGCGATATCAATAGCTGAATCATAATTATTCAGTATACTTATGTATTATGTGTACTGTGTACATTATAAATACACTGAATCACTTTTTTTGTGCTTATTTTCTTATCGGTTTCTTGTACCACTGGTCTGCACCCATGGTTATGCATTCCGGTAAATTAGTTTTAAATTTCGGAACCGAAGTACGTCTACTTCAAGGGGAGCTTTGTAAGCTTCATTAGAAAACCACTGACAAGCTCATTTACATACATTCGTGTATATGTATTATCTATCAACGTTAAAAAAATTACGATTCCACACAAGATTAAGATAGAGCAAAGCCCTGGAAATCTACAACGACCTTCCAAATTTGTTATTTTTAACGTATGTTTAATGTATAAGAGGAATATGACACTGCGCTTTTATAACTTTGAGAGGGAAATGTATGTGTAAGTCAGTAAGCTAAGACGGCCTTCCTCACTCAAAAGTTTTGAATCGTAGATACATATGAGTAATGAGTACGATGCACAAAATCAATAGCAGTCAGTCTTTGTATTTTTTTGTATTGCACAACTAAATAACTATGTATCATGCTATGGCTAGTAAATATTATGTACTTCGTGAATTGTCTTCTGTTGACTGGGCTGTAAAAATCCTCAAAGTTCACTGATAATCTTCCTCGTAAAATACTCATAAATATAGATTCAAGATACCCACAGTTATAAATGTATTCTAGGTACAATGTTATTGACTACTAAATGTGTACCACATTTGTAGCTACACAAGTAATGGGAATGGGCAACGTACAGAAACACTGGACTGGTTTTCCTTCTCTTTGTGGGATCGTTGTATAACACGTGATATAGAGGAAAGAAGATATACACAATGCATAATACTAAGAGTGAGTGATATTCAATATTTGGTTGTATGATAATCTCCAGTTTTTGCCATTTTCCCTACGGTCTACAGTTACCAAAGTGGCCACGACCATTTGCTCATGTATTAACGTGTGGTATCCTTGTCAAGATAACCTACACGAACTTTGTTGTTGTTCGTTGTTCCATGTGCACACTCTGTAGCATTTTATTCACGCCTGATTCAAAGGATACAGAATATATATACAGACATTAGATACTTACGTAGTTTTTCAGTTCTCATCTCACACAAAAAACGGAACACGTTTTTTCTCTCCTTGTCTTCATCGCTTCGTGTGCAAAACAAGACTGCAGAATTAAAGAGGCAGTCCAGGCAGGAGTTGTGTATTGTGCATCATCAGTCAGTAGTCAGTAGGTAGTAGATATAAGATATATTACATAATGTGAAGTGTAGTGTGTAGTAACTAGTAACTATAACTATACAATAATATAGCGATTGTTGCCGTCAACCAGTTTTATATAATATTGTCCATCGTCCAACCTTGATAATTATACTTATATTGTAAAGATTCTGGCGCTAAAGTGAAAATAAACATATTCTTCACGATAATACATAATTATTTAGTATTTAAATGTATTTTATTTAAATGTAATAATTTTGTAAGGCATCCTTTATAATATTTTCTAGCCTTATTTCCTCAAATAAAGTGTCATGTTGAGGCACGTCGTTTTCCCGTTTCTTGTTGCAATCGCAATCCTCAACGCTTGTGACGTTGGTAATAATCTCAATATGATTAAAATTGTGTGTGATTGTGTGATATTTATATTTATATTGTAAATTGTATATTGTGTTTCTCTGCTGAAAATGTGTAAAAAAATTCTAATAATCATATAATATATATTATTGATGTTTTGAAATTTACCTGTAGCTCAAGCACAATGGATCAGGCAGTGTCAACGAGCCGTGTCTTGGAGCTTACCCGACAATACATCAGCCAATAAATCCTGCATTTTAATGACTGGCGATTACTATCTCATTGTCCCCTACAATAAAACTGGCGGAGCGGTTAGTGTGCAATGTTTTTCTCGTATACTTGAGCTCTAATTTATAGATACATAAATGAATTGGAAAAATATACGCTTGCACAGGACATTTTTGTACATGAAGCTTCAATGTATATTTTTGTTTTAATTATATATATTGGACATTGTAGATTGGAACTGCAAAAGTACTGATTCCATCAAATTCCACAATTTCGGGATCATGCGGAGGGTCAAATGCAAAGGAGCAAAGCATCATTTTGACTTGGTCTGGATCAGAAAATAGTGAGACAATTTCAACTGAAAAAACCAACAGCAATAACGTCATCACATTCACCTTTACGAAAAATAGCACCACCCCGGATGAAGAAGTCAACGGATTTTATTGCCTACAAAAGGTCAAAGCTGTCCTGCATGCCAATCCCATCGAATTTCCTGAAGCTACCGAACCATGTGAGTATTTGCATACATACACATATCGTTTGGTGTATTGTGAGTGTGAAAGGAGTCTAGTTATATCACTGTATTTTACTTTCTCCATTTCCTTTATTAGAGTTTCATACATGAGATACTTACATAGTGTGTTTTTGTTTTTTATTTTTTGCTCTCTTTCATACTTGCAGCAAAAGCGTATAATCTTGAGGCTGCCGATTTGGGTATTTTATCCTCACCTCTCAACACTTCTTACACTTGTTCAACTCTGCAAGAATTTCCCCTCGGTGACGAAGGCATCTTAAGAGTAGAACATGTTCAAATTGAAGTTTTCCATTCACAACCACTTGGAAATGACGGCTTAGATTTCAGTCCAAGTACGTGTGCACATACGTTTTACGTTTAACTATTTTTACACTTTTCATAAAATTTATGGCTTAATAGTTACACAAAGTTATACGTTATGAATCTAAAAATAATGATAATTGAAAGATTCATTTTATCTTAATTATTACAGGAGACTACTGCTTACCCGATGCTCTCCGCATGTTGATAACTGCCATTGTTTTAATACTTTTACTAGTGTCCACTGCTGGTTTCGTTGTATACTTGTGCATAAGAAAGCCAACGGCAAAGACGGACTATGGAAGAATCGATTAAAAAGTTGAATTATTTGAAGTTTGAAAATTCAATAATCTTTTAGGGCAGTTTAGCCCTCAAAGCTCCCTGATATGTACTGAAAATGAAAAGATAATCTCAAGTTTATATTCTTATTTTTACTACCAATAAGAAGACATAAAAAACAAATTCACTATACGATATATTTTGTACATATGCACTGTTTAAATTGTGGATACATACCTAATACATACATGCACGGTATAAGGTATGTACGTATATAATATTATGCAAACATGAGAGGTACCTAATAAAACATAACACAGTTTTTCACTTGTATTCACTGCAAAGTCCGATATTTAATTTGACCAGTGCTATAAACAACATTTACAGCCCATATATACAGTGTATTCATAATTCATAAAACAATAAAATACCGAAATAATTTAATTACATCAAATTTCTAACAACACGTTACAACACTCAACTATCTAATACACATATATACATACAATAGGTATTCATGATTTCCTTCAATATATGATTATGGATTATGATACTATTGTACATTTTACACTTTTGCCCGGGTATGAAACAGTATAACAAAGCTTTCTAGAAGATAATAATATGTGTATTATTTATATATTATGTAGTACTTCACTGATATTACTTCTTAATTAATTAAAAATAGTTGTTCTTTGGTATACAATTATGAATTTGAACAATATCATCATGCTCCATACTCCATATTTTTTATGATTTTGCTGGCACTTGGAAATGAGTAGTGTTAAGTGATATATATGTGTGTGTATATGTTTATGTTTCGTGTACATATATTATCTATCTACATAATATATTTATACATGAGACTGTGGCATCATAAAAAGTATTCCAAAAATTTCACCCGAAAAGTTGAATAGAAAAACACCATGAATTTCACGGAGAAGTGGGTCGGAATACTTTTTGGCACGCCACCGTCACACACCTGTATTAGTAAGCTTCATATAGTGACAAAATTTTTGAAAATTTCACCGTTTCAAACGAAAAGCATGTAAAAATATTTACTGGTTACAATAGGCTATATCATAGATTGATATATATTTATTTACATATAATATACTGTATATGTATAAAGTATACATCATACATACATATCATGTTTCATGTATATATAGTAACTAGTAACTGTAGAAGTAAAAATTATGGAATTTGTACATAGATTTTTGAATTTTTGTTGAATATGGTAAAGGAACACAGACAAGAGACTTGAAGAAGCTTCAGATTGTACCGTTTTTGTACGAACTAAATATCGTCCATATGTATTGTTACATAATATATACATACTTACATATCATAGACATTAGAGACAGTATTATGTACATAGTAAGATACATGCAGGGAACTCCAAACAAAGCATGCGAGCACATCATCGGCCCAATAGTATTAGTTCCATCCTTAAATAATACTTGTTAGTTAATACTTTTGACGCGAATACATCCCTGCAACTATTTCGTTAAATCCGATGCTGAAGATGAAACAACTGGTTGCTGCGAATACGTGGCGTATCTTGGGATAAACTTTTCACTGCCTCCAAAAGCTACGGCATTATAATCCGGGGGTTTCGTAGTGTCCGCTTCAGCATCTTCATCTGAGTCAGGAAGTTGATGATATAGGACACATTCTTCATATGATGGAGGAACTGTTGTTGAAAAAAGAAAGACAAAAATACTGAAAAATCACTGAGCAGTTCGTAAGTAGACATCAGACACAGAGTAGATAAAGTAAGCTTACGTAAATCTGGATAGCCGGGAATAGAAGACGTGGATCTCTGTTCTTCCTCAGGTAGCTGAGTTCTAGAGGCCAGGTCTAGGTAGCGTTCGGGCGAGGAGGGACTTCGTAGAGGAATCGTTCCTAAAATATAAATAACACAGCAAAATTCTTAAGTAAAGTATTCCATGATTCATTGGAAAAGTAACTTGATTAGTACATACATTGCCACGTGTATATGTATAAAGTATATGTAATAAGTATATTTAGAAACGCACCAATCACGATTGGAATATGACCACGAAGACAAGTTGCATCCTCAATCTCAAGTTTTATCTAAAAAAATGACAAAAACAGGCATTTTTTATTAATGTTATGAGTGTAAATTGGAAATCGGACATGTTTCCACAATTTAATTTAAACCCTAGTTAAATTTTGTACGAATAATCTCACTTTGATTGAATATTGGGCATCGATAATTCGACATCCACCCAGTCTCGTGGGTGGAATTGGAGGAATTCTAATAAATTCGGATTCTAGACGCCAAGTTTGATTGGCTCCTGGAAGGGGTGGTGGAGAATTTTCATGACTCTTCCATATCTCCTCCTGCCCAGGCTCACACTCTGGACCTTCAATCACATGAATTACTATTGACTTTCGCTTGGTTTTCGTTCCAGCCCGAAAAGTCAAATTCTGCGGAAAAAACATCAAGTATACATATATATATTATACATAACTCGTATATAAGAAAACGAACTTCAGCTGTAAATCTTTCAAGTGTAGACACATGGGAGCTCAAGAATCCACTTTAATAAAATCCGTATCCGGTGACCCGAGTTTGTCACATAACCTCAATTAATAGGGAATTTAAATTCTGGATTAATTAACGTCATTTAAATACCTATTATTTGAGGTCATTCAGGTTCCCTATTATTTGAGGTCATTCAAGCTCCCTATTATTTAAGGTCATTCAGGTTCCCTATTATTTGAGGTCGTTTAAGTTCCATGCTATTTGACAAAATTCAATTGTCAAAAGAATATACATATTGCAACATTTTAATGGACAATATTCAGAAATCAGACTAAACTTTAAAAAAATGGCCGTTGAAAAGGTTCCAAGACATGAGTCTATTTGTGTTAGCAATGCAGTTGCATAAAGGATAAAACAAATCTCAACATTGATTTAAGTATAAGGTAGAAAATAAGAGAAAACTATGTACGCTGAAAATGTGGGAACCTCTGAAGACAGGGCAATGAAGGACCTCAAATAAATCTGAAAAAAGGGGAAACGCGCGAGACTCAAAAAAGGAGGAAACGC
>JAQIVE010001314.1:0-25907 GCA_034698285.1 Sminthurinus bimaculatus
GTGTGTGTGTATTCTTCTCTCAATGTGTACTTACGTACGTATATCCTGAATGACTTTTTCTTCAGCAGCAAATATTACACGATTTGTATATATTTGTATTATGTGTGTATGTAGTGTGTATGTGTACTACATATACATACTACTGTATGTAAGTATGTATGTATGCATGTACTTCTATTACTTGTAAATACAAAACGTCTAGTATTCCTCACTTGGTCCTTATACATCGTGCATACGGAGTGCACGCAAAAATGTAAATTATTGATTACATAATGTGAATGTCTGCAATACTGTCTGCTGAGCACATGCAGCTCGTACTTATGTACGTACCTAAGCATAAAACCAATGCAAGGAGACAGTTAAAATCCGTACACATGACTAATGCATATGAGCAGCCATACACTCTGATGCGTATTGTGTGTATTTTCACTCACTTTCTTCATTTATAATGGATAGAAAGTCTCTGTGTGATGTGTGACTCTCGTGACTATTTGCGTAACGTAACCAGCCCAGAGTGCATGCATACATACGCTGCATACAAACGTAGGGATATGCATAGGACATGAAGAATCACCAAACCGTCACGAGACCTTGGTGGAACTCCATTCTCCATGCATCTAATAAGACAGATAGGTGCATGCATATACATATGTATTTGGGAAGTCACTTTAAAAGTAAAACGATTACGCACACGACTGACGCTCATATCGAATGCAACACACATAAACAATGCACACAATACACATTCTATCATATTTATGTACGCACATAAATATTGGTGGTTGACTGTCTGTTGGCTGGAGATTCGAATATGAATTCGGCATTGGTATCGGTATCGACATTGGCCTCACTGTCTAAAACGAAATTGAAACGGAAATAGAGAGCTGCGACTACACACTACACACTCAATTTAATGCATGTAATAATGACAATAATATAAGAGGGGTGCCGTTTTCAAGTATTAATGCTGTCGTGTGCTCCTTATTAATAGTATCAAAAGTATGTATAGATAGGGAAACAGGGAGACCCAAGACACAACACAAGAACACAACACAAAGCCGTCAGTCTGAGACAATATTGCAATAGGATTATTTGGAAATGATCGAAGTGTAGGCAAGCTACTCTTACTCTTACTCTCGTTTCTCTCGTTCCGTGTGGTGCACCACACAAAAACACAGCACAAAATACAATACGACACCAAACTATCGGTTTCAGTATATAATGCTCTTTTTGGTCGCCGTAAGTTAGTCTCCGATACATGTAGGTATGTACATGTAAGTTCAGAAGCTTTCCAATTATCTCATCCGGGAATCAGTTTCAGACCGCTTATTATAAGCAATGTGCAGCCTGTCCGTGTCCAAGGTTATATATACACACTCATGTACATATATTACATATTTGTCTTCGTCTTCTTGTGTAATGACGGTGCAGGAAAGAGAAATGGAGAAATTCCCTCCACAGTCCTCAAAAGGGGACGTCCACAGATATTTTTACTCCGTATGCGTCCCGAATAACAATATTTTATCCGTTGTTTGAGTGCATGCATATATAAATGACGAATCGGTCGTCAATATTTCAATATCATGAATCATATGCTGAGGGGAACATTTATATCTGTCTATTAATGTGGTGGTGGTGCCATACTTGTCATATTTGGGTATATTATATATATCATATATGTAACATACATACATATGTTGAAGCTCCCTCGAAATAATAACCTTAATGAGTCCTATCAAAGATAAACACAATGCTGGAAAGCCACCTTGTTGTTTACACACAAGTGCATTTTATACATTTTATATGTATAGTTGATATATATTTGAATTACAATACGTATACAATAGTTCTCCGATCTTAAAATGTTTATATTTGAATTACTTTTTTTTCTTCACACATACATGTATTGTAAATCGTGGATTGCTTTGAACATAAAATTCTGAATGTTTTGTCGATGGATAGTTTTCTTGGGGTTTTGTTCATTCACCTCCGAATTCGTATTCAATACAATACAATGCATATTTTGAACGGAATTTTCATTTTCGCGTCCAGGATGCCTGCATGCTTCGGGAATTAGAAAAGGAAGGGAAACCGATGAGAAATAAGTCGGAACATAAATTTAAACTGGAGAAAGCGGAATCAAAAAATGGAAATCGATTTCCCACACACTCTCTCTCACTTTATCTTTATCTCTTTTGCTCTTTCTTCTTGGCGTCGTTTCCGTCCCTTCCGTCGCCATTCCTTTTCATTTCCGTATTCCATTTGAATTTAAAACAAATTTGCTTCAGTCAGAACGAACAAATAAGAAAACACCTTCATGAGAAATCCAATGGAAAATATTTCTCCAGTCAAAATTTGAAATTTGACCAAAGCAGTCGATAAACTTGTCCATAAACATTAAGCATGGACAATAAACGAAAACTTTACGATTTCAACTGTGCTGCCCATTAAACCAACTTTTACACGTGAGTAGTTGAGCATTCTGGCACGGCGTATAGTGCATATAGGTATGCATATTATAAACAAAAAACGAAAATAGCAATAGAGACAGGAAGAGTGGCAGAAATCGAAATGATGTCCCGATGCATATGCATACAATATAAATACACACAGTATATATATGAGGAGATAAATAGGAAGCCACTAGTGTATCTGTATCGAGTACTTTTATGTCTATGGTATAGGACGACCTACGACTTTGAGAAGGTGAATGTGAATGCATTTTGTTCAAAAGAATCCTTGGATTTATTGCCATTTTTAGTGGAGTAGAAATCACCGAATCCCCAAGGAGTGAGTATTCCGAAATTCCAACCATTGCATCCACACAATTCTATGCATCAAATCAAATGGAACCAACCATGAGCGATACATGGGGTGAGTTTGTATGTACAAGCAGAGTCAGGCCAAACCAACGAAGGAAGGGAAAGGTTTAGTTTAGTTTGTACATACACGATATCTATAAAGCGTAAACATACCTAGGGAAGAGAACGAGAGGAGGAAAAAGTACCATGGTGGTTTTTTTCGGTCTGACCTATCTGTCTTTCTCGTCTGTATTATCCTATATGAAACATAGGCAGGAGAAAAAACAGGAAAAAAGAGAGAACCAAAGAGAGAGAGAAAGAGAGAAAGGAAAAGCAAAAGAGGAGGAAACTACATAATAAAGTAACGTGACTAGAAGCAAACATTAGAGATGAAAACAGCAAGAGCCTAGATGCACAAGTAAAAGCGAAAGCAAACATAGAGAGTGACTGAGTGAGGGAATGAAAGAGACGATATAGAGAATGGAGTTGAGTTGAGTTGCGAGTGTGGAGAGTTGAGAGCGCAATTTATGTACGGAGATTTGATCGTATATGTAGAATGGAGACAGAGACACGTTTGAGTATCACATGGGCAGTGCATGTTGGCCAGAATACGTATAACTAATAGTGGAGTAGAGGACCACCACCACCACCGCCAATCTAAACCAACGGGGAAAAGAGAACCACAAACCAAGTAGGAAAAGACTCCTCCACACACGCACTTACGACTTCTCACACACTTTTTCTTTGCCTTTCACTTTTGGTTTCTTCTTCGTTTCCTCCCTTCGCCATGATATTTCATCCTGGGCGGTGTGTGAGAGAAGAAATATATAGAAAGAGTGACTACCAGTATATAGATACTACTACAGCTTCCCTTTTCTCCCCGTTGGTGATACAGAAAACTTTGGATGGTTTCTTCCTTTCTCCTTTTTCTGTATATGTACCATCTACCAAGCATATTTCTGGAGCTACTTATTATCTGCGTAACTTAGGTATGTATGTACGTGTGACTATGGTATATGGCATGAGCTCGGTTTAACTTTCAGTGTCTCTTGTGATCTTTCAAGTTGTAGCTTTAGTTAGGGTTGAAGGTGAGTTTCAAGTTGAAGTTGGGGGTAAAGAGGAAAGGCGAGACTCATGGTCTGTCCGTTTGCCTCTGGGTCATATGAAAAGAAATTTTATACATGGGCAATTTTCTAGCTTTTTTCCCTTCTGTTTTGTCCCTCCTCCTCCTCCTTCTTGCATGCATCACCTCCGTAAGTTTCACAGAAATGAATGTGTGTAGTAAAGATTATGTATATGGAAAGTGTCCCTTGGCGGAAAGATTGGAGAACCATGCGTTCATTACATTGTTCGTTTGTTGACTCTCCTCTGGTGTTGAATTGGATATAAAACTAATCGGATGACATTGATATGACATGCTAGAAACGTGTATATCGTTATAGCGTGATAATACACAGATAATATAGATATAGGTTTAGGCTAGGAGAAAAACAGTAGTAACTAATACTAATTGGGAACGTTGAAACCAAAATCCAAGCCAAAATGAGGCGATAGATTGCAGTTTAGACATGTCCATAAAAGTAGCTTTTATCAAAAGCTAGGGATTTCAACCAGGCAATATTTCTAGCAAAGTGTTTCAGTGTTATATTCAAGATTTTCAAGAAAATTGTTTTAGTGAGCAGGACGATTGTGGATAATGCAAATTGGAGTCGGCTAGACATAGCAATCAATTATACGTTGTACTTATGTACAATCATTTCATCACCATTTCAATTCCCTGTTCGGCAGTTGGTTTTCGGGTCTTCTTTCAATGGGCTTTTATTTGTGTATCTTATATCAAAGAGTCGCTAGAATAAAATGAAACCGTGGAACTGAATAAACGCCTTTATTGATGTGAATGTCGATACATACATATATGCATACCAGTATGCAAATAGAATTCATGTCTAGATATAGGTAACGAGACCGGTAGTTATAAACAAGGAGGCTTTGGTTTGTATCATATTGTAACCTTTTTCTTTGAGTTTTAAATCTTAAATGTACTTGCTCAATTACCAAGATGGAATTTGGAAGTCTCATTAAGACGCCATTGTGAGAAAATGATATGTGGTAAAAGTGCAATACAGTGCACGGTATTTATATAGGTTGCAATAATTTTTTCCCTGTTCTGTTGAAGGTATTATCTTGAATCAAAGGTAAAACAACGCAATACATAGATTCACACGTACATGCATATTGCATATGTTCGGGAGAGCAATATCGAATATTGATATCACATACATACATTCATGGAATAAAAGTATACACCAGGTGTAATGTTTTGGGCGTGTAAAGTCTGTAAAATGTACGCTTAGAACTTGAGCTGTCTGTCCGATTGTGAAAAGTTGCTTACTTTGTTCTAAAACTTGAATCCTGCCCTATGCCATCGTTCGTATTTGCAAGTAATATGCGTTCATGTTTCTGCATTTAGAGTAATGTAGCGGATAGCGTATAACGTGTGTTTGTTTATAGATCAGAAAGAATTTACAATCATTCTGCTTTTCTCAAGTTGTAGCATATATATTACAGGAGCGTAGTACATAATTGTGCATACGGATGAGAGAAGATTATATCGCATTTCATGCTGCACTTTCATTTTGCTTTTATTTTAATTTGGTTTCCTATCGAGCTCCGGGCGAATAGCTATGAATACGATGTAGACTGAATAGCTTTATTTATTATGGATTTCGTGCTGTTTTTGTGATTTTAGCTATAAACCACATATTCTTGGTTTTAGGAAGTTCGTATCCTATGTATATGGATAGTTAATTCTAGTATTTGGCTGGCGAATTTCACTAAGATACTAGCCTACTGTCCTCACAGTACATAACCGTATTTTCATTCCGCGGCTAATTTTATATAGTTGTAACATAATATTGACATGGAAGGATGAGGGAAAAGTATAGGGGTAAATATGAGCAGGTTAAGATATTAAAGATGAAAATAATGATACATCGTAATCATCCATTTCGTAATCGTATAATTTGCCTCTTGCACATGTATGCATCTACCATAAAATCTATCTACAAAGTAGAATTTAAAACATGGTGTGTATATTTGTTATGGCTCGGACTTTACAGCTTTTGACATAAAAAATTTCGTATCTGAAATAATGCAGCCATTTTCAGTTATGGCGTCATAGTCATGCGGCGAGTGTATGTGGTATAATAGCATTTCCCATACATGTTGAATTAACATGCATGTATGCACTGTCGGTATAGTACATTTTAACTTTTTAAGAATGCAAGCTGTTCTAGAATTATAATATTATTCAGTTTGTCAAAAGTCAAATTTTTTCGCAAAAATGCTTTTTTCCCTTCATATCAATGTCACGACATGACAGCTCAGTTTTTTAAAGTGTTATATTAAAACTCTTACGATGTCCATATTAATTTCATTTCCAACGGAAAATGTGTTGAATAGGCGTACAGAAAACAAGTAACATAATTAAAAGTATCGTAAAGAGAACGGTGTAAATTGCACGATAAAAGCAGACTCTTGCAGAGATTTTGATTATGCATTGCACAACATGAAAAATGTAACTCGTAAAGTATGCACGAGCTGAGATTTTCTGCAATGTATCTACACATTATACATATTATATTATCGTGCACACATTTTTGCAAATTACAGTGATATAGTTCATAGAATATACACTAACTTGTAAGTGCGGTACAATATTTGTGTATATTTTCCAGAAGCTTACTGACCCTTTCCTATGTCTGTATAATGTCGGGAGATTTGGTTTCTTACGATTTATAGGCAATTTTGAACCGCTGACATTATTACCCATCTACTTTAATGAGGGAAATCAATACCTTTCGACTTACAGAAAAGGAGGCGAATAAATGTTGTATTGATTTAATATGTTCTCTGTACTTTTGTGTTGCAAAAATAGCAACAGCAATGTGTTGCATTACATACCTGTCTAAGACGTACGCCGTACCCATTATATTAAATCGAGATATCGTTTGCACTCCTCTTCTAGGATTTCCTTTGACACACACACACACATACATACACAGAGGATCAAAAGAAGCTTCCAAAATAATACAATGTCAGTAGGCATTTCCTTGACTGTAGATATTTCACATTCGCCCCAGTCGTATCATCATCCTATTCGTCATTCCATTTCGTTATTCGTAAGTTTTATTTCTCTCCATTGAGCTTTTCAAGAAAATATGTGAACAAAATGGGGAAGGAAGTTCACTAAAATATTTATATGACGACGACGACGACTCATGATGATGATGACGATGAAGATAATAATAATAATGATTCACCGTGGCTTTTCATTTCTTCTTTTCCCATTTCTAGATATGTACACATGTATGTGCTGCATGAGGTTTTATCGGAGCTGGAAGCTACAAGTCAAACTCCCATGAAGAACTTTTTGTGACAGCAGACAGTCGACATCATATGAACACTATATAATGTAAGGAGTATATGTATATTATTATGTGGGTACATAGAATAGGGTTGGAGAAATAGAAAAAGTTAAAAACACATAGCTGTATGTTTACTGTATACTTATATAAAATATGTATCTAAACGTGGAATATTCGGATTCGCTTTCTCCCTTCCTTTTTATTTATACATAACATGATGTGTATAAAAGATATGTATGTACTCGTAAGGATAGCTTTCCTTTATTGATTATGTATTGTGTACGAAGAGAAATCGAGAAAATGGAGAACTAACTAGTAACTAGCTGTAAGCCGAATCCACAATATAATGGTCTGTAATAATAATATTCGGTAATGGGCTTGTGATTGAATGCTGCCACAACCCCCTCCGCATTTCATATCATATTATGTATGTATGTGAGCATGTATGTGAGCATATTAAGAAACTTTTATTTCCAGATTTAAAGTGATTGATATTTTACGACAACTTTTTACGAACTCCAAACTCCATCGTATTACACAGTAACTCCAGAATTTTTCTATTTCCCATTTTACCTAGATACAGACTTAAATTGCATCTACTTTTCATTTGCCAGACACGAATAAAAATTCGAAAATATCAATATCCTAGTTAGCAAAAAAGAAAAAGATTCGCAATCGTAACTCGCTATAAATTTCACGGAACAACATTCGCATTTTTTGTGTTCCGCATAAATGTCATGCGACAATAATAACGATATTAATGTACAATTAGACATAATAAGACGTTTGGACTACAGAGCAGTATATAGGAGGACTCGTGTGTGTAATACTAAAGGGTTGTATGACAATATATTATGTAAGTATTAAGTAAGCACAGTAGTACACAGATGAGTTGCATGACGAAAGACTACGGAGGGTAGAAAATAGGAAGACATTAGGGAATTCACCATGAATAAATGATACACTTGAAAATGAGATATATTACATTGTGTATCCTACGAATGGCCAAATATTATCCGCTGTTGATACTTAATTGAAAGTAATAGCACCGTATACAGCAGAAAGAGAATTTCGGGATATTTTAATCAGACTCCTGAATACTTGCTGGCTGGCTGGAAATAAGAAAACCACCAGAATATGGAATAATAGTACTAAAAATGTTCACTCTACGCGTATTTACATTGCTGTGTATTGTGTACAGTATACACATAATGTACAAACACAAAACCTATGCATATTTTTAAATATAAGATATATGAACAAAATAATGTTCCTGCATTTACATTGTACTTGTGCATACATGTGAGTTGAACCACATGAAAAGAGGTCTGAGTGCAGTCCATAAACCCAAGTAATTATCAATGTGGTGTTCAATTCTGCGGGTTGAGTAAACAGTAAATATATATTTTGTCAGTATGAGCGTGCGGTGTTTGTGTGCCTGTACTTATGTATGCACATAATACGCGGATGATCAAGTCAAATAATTGGCTTTAATGGTTTTTTAAAGGTTCCTTAATTTATTATGATATAATATAGTAAAACCATTGCGGCGTCGATGTATCTTGACTAAATACTTTTTCGGCAGTCATGCACGTACAACGTACATGAATAATGGAATGGAATCTTCATTTTATGTGGTAGCTCATTCCAAAGGTCTATGCATCTCAAATGCATAAAATCGAAATCAGTATGTATGCAGGAAAAATGTATTCTATAGTTCAGTGCAAAATGTAAATGCACAGCAAAAATATTACTCAGTTTCTATCATCTTATGTAAAACAAAATCATCAAAACTGCATATTCAAACAAGCACAATAGTTTTAACTGTTACCTGTCTTTAAATGTTTGGACGTTTTTCTGATTATATCTATCAATTACAAGTCAGACAAGTTTTGCAAAATTCGTGATGGCAGAACAATTTTCTCCGTTTGCAATCGACATGTGTGTAAACGAGAACTGAAATGGTTTGTTTTTAAAAATAACATTGACATTAGAAACTCGATTTTATGGAGAATTTGATTGTAATTATCAAGTTTTTCAAGGTTTTAATACAGAATACGTTGACTAGGATGAGATGATAATGCTTATGATGATAAAAGCGAGAGCAAGTCATGCTTATATAGTGTGTATGTGTAGTTATGTCCTTGATTGAATGACTTAATATCCTAAAACCAGTTGTACAGCATAAAAAGCAAGGCGTTCGGATATTATGGAAAGGTTTTGATGAAGATGCACTCATGCACACTGCATAGAGTTTAGCATAAGATTTTTGTGAAGTAAATTTGGTGAAAATATTTCTTCGGTATATGGCCTATGAATGAGAAGACGAAAGTTGATATTTATACATAAACTTATTCTTGTTGTTCTCTATAAGTTGTACTGATGTATTGTTCCATATGTATTTGATGTATTATTATCATTATTCAAGATACAATACAGTCCAAGACCTCTTCATGACCTTCCTTTTTTCTCTCCTTTTTCACGTTCCATGTTGCACGTAGCACGTAGCGTTGAATTCTTTTTATGGCTACGAAACAGTCTCTTCAATCTTGAATATTGCAGAAGGTTGAATGAATGAGCTATATGAAATTCAGATGAAGACATTAAGTTTCTGGTTTGGGTCGATATGGGGAAAAATGCCCGTGGAAAATTACATTTATCTATTGACAAATTGTGCCCTCATGAATCTATTTGTATTTATTTACGTTTCCTTCTTTTTCTATCTATTTTCCGTTTCTTTTGCTCCAGCCATTCAAATAAAATAAACTTGTATAATAGAAAAAAGTTCGTCTACTTCTATCTTATGCATGCGTGTGCAGTGTGCAATGAGTCGGTACTTACGCATTCCTACTCTTTTATCCTGTATAATTCCCACATTACAAGATATGTACATAGTTATATAGTAGGTACGTTTCATTCGCCCCATTTTATATTATATTGAACAGTTCTCAAAATTCCAATTCTAAATAAAACTTCATCTATTTTCTGTAATGAAAACATGTTCTGTACTTATTGGCTATAGAGCTGCTCCACTGTGCTCTGCGGATTTATCTAAACGGATGAAATTTAACTATGTACACGCTTATATATATACTTACATCAGTGATATTAAATGCTGGAGGATGAACTACAAAATGTAGCCTCGATCTGGATCTAGGCTATGTATTTATTATTGTACATTACACAGATATAGAAATACCAGAGAACGGGCAATGTAACTATACATGTACGCAAATGATTGTATGCCTTTGAATGTTTTCCTCAACTATTTCGAGGAGAGCAAGGCCATAGCGCAATACCAGTAGTATATGATTACGTTCCACAAAAGTATAAAAAAAGCATTAAGGGGCAAAAGAAGCTAACTTTTTGGGCCAGTAAAATTTTATTTTTTCTCATCTGCAAGATTATACATGTTACTTTTCATTAAATACTTTGAGTACCGCGAGCTCAAGTAAAAGCAGAGGTACAAATTACAAATGTATTCACATGTATGGAATACATGTTATTACGATTACAGCTTGTAGTTTTATAATATTGCATGTGTAAATTTACATATAAAAACGACCTCTTCCTTTTTGCTTCCCTGCACAATGACCTGAAAGAAAAAGACAGAAAGAAAGGCCGAAGCTACTAATAAAGAACGTATTATAATTACTTTTCCTCCTCATTCCTAATGATACAGAATGAGAAAATACACACATGTGTACAATGTACAGTCAGGCATAATAATATGCAAGAGTTTTTATAATACACACCTACTATGCATCTAGATACATACATAATATGTAATCAAGCCCTGTTTTACTACGGACGCTACATAATCATAATGAAAAGAGTTTGCTGTCCGAGAGTTGTAGTAAATACCAGAGTATTACATATGTACCAGCTAGTCGTATTGCCTTGTTTTACGTCTGAGTGTTGTTGAATGGATACACACGTTATGCTTGTAGATTTTTGCATTTTTTAAACTTATACTCCCCATTCCAATCCAGGATAAACAGAAACATACTAAAACCTACGAAACGTGGATCCATATCAAGGGTTAACATGCATGTACGTATGTACGTTGTACGTAATACGTAATGCAATATGTATATCTACAGATGCTATTACTATTTTCGCCATTACCTCATTTGGTTCAGCTAGCACGGTATTCATACATAAGTGTACAGTGTACCTATTGAATGAATAGTAGTAGTGGAATAGCATGTTGAAAAATATGAAATATGTATTCAATTTAGGATTCTTTTTTCCTTTCTCATTTGTTTTTTTCTATTTTGTGCAGAGCTGGTCGTCGTCGCTCGTCGTTCATTCCTTCTCCTTTTTCTCATCGCCTCTTGGTATTTTTGTAAAGGTAGTTAAAGTAACTCGAGAACTCAGGCTTCAACTGCTTTCATACATCGGCATACATAGGGTAATGCATAATATGTGTACGTATAAATAAATGGGTATACATATTGTTATACAAATACGATACATCATCTGCATAGAATGCAAGAATACACACACGAGCGAGGTGCATATTATACAAATGCACAGAGGCAACAAATAGAGAGTAGTATAGATAGTTGGCAGAGCAAGAATCTGGAAAAAAGCGTATAAAGCCCTTATGCATAATATATATATAAAGTGAGCTGCGTCTGGGTTGCGTTGCGTGTCAGTAATTCCCAATCTCATGTGTGTATAGTGTGCACATACGTACACGTATAAATGCAAAAGGTAAGAGAATAAGAAGCAAGCTCTTGAATCTTCTTCATTTCTTCGTCTTGGTCTCTCTCGTCTTCACCTCCTCCTGGAGACTGAACGTGAAGAGTAAAGGGTAAAATAGCCAGAGGGTTAGTTGGTTTGCTCTTAGGTTTGGTTTGGTTTTTGTTTGGTCGGTCGGCATATTATATATACATATAGGAAAGCCTTGGCTGCTGCCTTTGGATGAAAATGAGAAAAAACCTTCTTGCCTGTCTCTGTCTCTGCCTCTCACTCTCCATCGTATCCACTGCTCTGTATTTTTCTACTCTATTTCAATCTCAATCTGTGTCTTGTGAGTGCAAGTATTACATGTGTGTGTGTGTGGATGTGGATCTCCGTCTCGCTTAATAAGGTTGTAATAACACTGAAGATATAAGCTACAATTTTTATTTGTTGACGACAGCTACTCTGCTTTGTACAATTAAAGTATATGGAGTGTAAAGAGGAGGGAAAAGATAGCGAGTAAATTTTGAAATAGAATTGATGTTCCTGTTATATCATAGATACATTTATGTAATACACATTTTTCTACGATATTGTAGGCATACATTGAACATTTGTACCGGTACATGGTAAGTCTATCTTGAAAGATGTCTAGTCCTCTGTGTAATACATGTCGTATGATACATATTGTATTGTATTGCATCGTAAGGGTTCTCTCGTCTCATCTTTATCCTGTTCATCATCCCAGAATAATAATAATAATAACACACAATGGCATACAATGAAATGATGTTCAAGGTATTATAATATACAAACTATATACATACACGGAGGAATCTGGAGAAGCTAAAAAGGTGCCAGTGTGGTGGTTTGGTTTACTTTGCCTTTCCTTCCCTGGCCATGGTTCTAAGCTCTCGTTTTCTTTTCCCTCTCAGAAGATACATGCATATACATACACAGGAGTAGTAGTAGTAGTCGGAGAGGTTGGTGTCATTAAATATCCGAATCTCACACTGTGTACTCTCGCCGATAATGCATAAAGATTACACGGCTCTCACATTCAAGTACCCAAATACACGGCGTGTTGTATGCTGTAAGTCGTAGATGTATAGTATGTAGTAGTATTAATAATAATGATGATGATAGGAGAACAAGAAGGAAAACGTGGATGACGATGACGATGCGCATACAGAAAATAGAGGAGAACAGAACAACATAGTTCTACATAAAATTCTGTACTTTCCATGCATCCATATGTATACAGTATACATACATACAATATACAATCTCTGTCTTGTGTATTCACTTTACTAACTAGTAGCTGCCTCCACACTCCTTACGCACAATATATCTATTCAATAATGTGATGTTTTTCTCAGAGATCGGTGAATAGTCTCAGTCTCAGTCCCCGACTCCTTCTCCTCCATTGCTGTGTACACACAGAAATACAGTGAAGGATTTTCTTGTTCCTGCACACTGCATGTTGTATAAAATATAGCTCACTACAGTATACACTACACTACTTCTTCCACTTGTACGTTCAGTTGCCTCTCTGAGTTTTATGTATGCATGGATGGCTTTACCCTGCTTGTAGCTTAGTTTTCTTTCTATCTATCTTCTCCGTACACAAACACCCATATTGGAAAATGCGGAGGGACGACTTATTATGTACAATAACTGTATTAAGTCTAGTCGAGGTGCTCAACATGGTTTTTCTTCTTTTTTCGATCTCCGCTTATTCCATTCCCATTTCTATGTATATGTATATGGACTATGTGCATAGTTGGATGAATGCATGTCATATGTATAAGTGTGAATCAGATAGGATTGCTTTGTGCCTACATCTATGTATACAATATACATGTACATACATGAGAAGGCTAGAGCGGAGCAGGGGTTGGAAAATAATATGTTGGATTTCGTTGATTTCAGGAGAGAGAAAGAGACAGCGACAGGGGAACAAGAAGGGACGACAGAGAAAGACGGGAATTTGCTGGCTACCAGCACTATACTTATACTTATATGTAAACATTATACATTCTCTGTGTATATATTCCGAATATGAGTGAGCAGTATCTACAAAATAAGGAAATAGGGTTGCCAAATCTCCCTCGCGCTTTTGTACACGGAGAATTTCTCCAGGAAAACTATTACCCCGTCTCTCCTGCTCCTTCTTTATACTTTTTTGCCTTTCTTTGTTTTGCTGCTTTTGTCCTATGTATGCTCAAAGGAAGGGATCGCGTTAAAAATTCCTTGTTAATTCTTGCTTGATTTCACTGTGTTTGATGGTGATGCTCAAGCTTGGGAGAAAGGATTGTCTTGTATGTGAGTATGTAGATATACATAAAAGATCGATGGTGAAAACAGGAACGACTGTACGAAATGCACACGCAGTAGAAATACATACAAATGAAGGAGAGGAGATTGCCAATATTCATGTCAGTGTCACTTTTGATCCATAATAATACAGCCAGTAGGTACACACACACACATGCAGTAGACATTATATCACAAGGAAAGCTGAAAGCTCATGTTTGGCACCGAACAAGTGGATACATAAATTATTATGTGGACTTTTTTGTCAACGTAAACAAAACTATACAAAAACTTTTCCCTCAAATTATAGGGTAGGATAGACCACAAATACGAGCAATTATTAAATTAAATGGAGAATTCGAGTCGAGAATATATATACACTATAGTTCATTGCATTTAAGTTGGCACGTTTTAGGCAGTAAAATATACGATATAAAATATAAATATATACTGTCCGCGGCACGGCAAATAAAATGGTCGAGTATCTACATGGCATAAAATACTACAGCCCTTGCTCAAAAAAAGCACACGAACTTTAACTATATATCATTTTCATTTATCGTACATTAAAGTAGGAAAATGACTGTGGATATTGGAAATTGAAAGTTGAGAGCCGGTCTAATCCATCTTTTTCGGCCCGGGACGATTGAGATTGGAAAAGGGGGAAAACAAAACGATATTTTATGGATTAAAACATCCATACCTAACATATATATTAAAGCCTTCATGTATTACCTTTGGCTATACATAAAAGCACCCACGCGCCCGCTGTACTTTTATTATGTGTGTGCACACTGTGCACTCAAAACTCATATTACATTAACGTGTTGAACAAAACAAAAGTTGTTGAAATTTTATAAATATTTTAAGCTATGTGGGGCTATTGTTGTCATTATTATTATCATCATATATATATATGGATATGCACACATTGGTCTGTGTACACATAAATTTCGCTTCCGATTAACTTGACACGGAGAGGGTAGAGAGTAACCTGCTCATTTGAATCTGAACATTGGATGTTTCATCAAGTTGCCTGTGTATATGTATTTTGTTTCATTGCATAGAATAACAATATGTATAATATAAACTTGCAGGTATTATTTTATATTCAATATATTAGATACGTGGCAATGGGGATGATAATGATAATTCTCCAGTTCAAATGTAAACTCTCCAGGAATAGCAGTAGCAACAACAGAAGTTCCAGCAGTAGCCCTTATCCAACTACCACTCTATTCTATTCTATTCTATGCTAGGCTGTAAGTTTGGCGGTGAGAGAGGGAGTCCTCAACCCTATGATTATTCCGTGTACTCTTCTGTGCCGTAGATACATACATATGAATGTGTATTGTGTGTGTTTATGTGCATACATATGTAATACAGGAGAAGGAGGCTACTGAAAAGCATAATATATGTACATATACGTAGAGAGGTGGTTGAAAATATTGGAGAACTCTGCGCAAGTTGTAACCAAGAGAGGACGGAAAGTTTACAAGAGCTATTCCATGCTAGCAACTACATAGGGAACTAAAAGGAATGGAAATAACAGTGTGGAGCAAAGCTAGGCAAAAGTTTTTACTGAAGAACTGAAGAGCAAGCCAGTCAGCGTAAGTACAGGCCGAGGTAGTATAGTAGACAGTGGGGATGGATAGACAGAAGGAGAAATAGGTACTCTCGGAGTGTGTATACATATATGTATATTCCATCTACAGAGATACGACTGCCATTGCATATACATATGTACATATGCGTAGTTGGAATAGAAAATAGAAAAGACTCCTTCGTATATCATATAAATTTGGAGTTTCCCATTATATATCACACACACACGCATACACACTCATCCAGGCTAACGCACATACACACAGTGCATACACATTACACATACAGCGAGGGAGAGGGAAATAGCAGCAACAGTAGGAAGAAAAGCAAGAGTAAGTTTTCCCCCTGGTTCTCTGTGAAGCTTGTCATGGTAGAGTTGAGTGCGGAATACATAGAATAGTAGAGCTAGAGAGAGAGTGAAGCGAAGAGTATCTGCGTGGTCCACAATCCACAACTGAGAAGATCAGTCTGTTCTTCTCTTTGTAGCCAGTAGTTTGCGTCTTCAAAACCCTAACTTTGCACACTGTACTGTAAACAAATGCAAGGAAAATCTTCATTGTCAACAAATTAAGTGACCACCTCACAGTCATCATCCCCATCAACTTTTTTAAATATTATTTTAAACTACCGACATTATTGTTTTCTATCAACAATCACATTTTCCTCCGTGTCTCTCCACATATCATCATCATCAGCATCATCATCATCGGAACCTTCCGAGAGTTCAAACTTTGAAACCTTATATATAATTTCATTTTTGAACTGGTGGACCAACAAATACAATATAATATTTATGCATACATAACCACATTGTGCTACCAAATCAAATCAAATCAATATCAACAACATTGACATCAACAAACGGATTTATAAACATAATATTATATAAATATTATAAAATATTCAATCCTCACTCTATCTATATACACAGCTTTATTTTCCTCCTGTCGTGACATTCGATTCTAAAGAGAAAAGTTTACGTTTTTCAAAACTGTGGATTTTCTTAACCCATAATCCTTTTCACTCACTCGCATCTCAACTCAACTGGATTTACATATTATATGCACTGTACTGCTGTTCTATATATTATTATATCACATTTCAATATCATCAAATCGAATAAAATAAGAAAAAAAAGTATTGTTTCAACAAAAAATAAAACTGTACAAAATTATATGAATATTTTTTCATAAATCCCAGAATAAGCTCAAGAATTTCCCGTATACATAAAACTACCGATATTTTCTATACTATACTTTTACATTCTATACTTTAATGTTGGAATAAAAGAGGAACAAATATCAAATATCATTTTTTTATATATAAAAAAAGTGTACGTGTGTGTGCTCCTGCTATATAGCTTGTCCAATTTTTCATCTAGTGTGTGTCTGCGTGCCTGCCTGCCTGACTGTTTTTATGGAGTATTACATTTGAGTCAAATCAAATCAAGAAATAAAATCCTTTGACTCTTTTCTCCACATATATGTATGTATGTATGTCTACATTCTACATAATCAATGTCAAAATCTGTCTACCGTGAACAGTTGAAAAATCCTTTGACTAACTGAAGAGGACTAACTGAGGACTTTTTTAAACCCAAGGATTATATTATAAGAGTTCATTGCATTGTATGCACGCATATGCATGTGTGTTATATTCGGATATACCTCTCCAGATATCTGTATAATCATCTGTCGGAAGTTTTAAAGCATTTTGTCAGTGGTGAATTCTGAAAAGCAGGAATAGGATCAACAAGAATAATATTACTACTTATTATTTAACAGTTGTTGAGCTCTTTCTTCAAGACCATCATTAAATATCATCGTATTTATTGATAATAATTGTGCGTGTGTTTATCTCTATACTCTATACCGTATATCTACATGTGTTTGTGCTTGTGAATGTTTCATAATATATTCATTGTGAATAATTTTTGGAAAGTATAAAAGCCAATCTAGATGTTTTAATCATAGTATTAATGATAATAATAAGTGTGATTAATCTAAACATATGCATTTCAACTTCAAAACCAAAGCGTACAAAAATAATTGTCTTCAACTGAATGTATTAACTATCTAACTCAATCCTACAGCTATATTATTATTTATTATTAATAATAAGCATAATATATTATTAACATTTTTATATTATTACAGAGAAGCACCAGCAGCATAAATACTCAAAAAAGGAAAATTATATTATTATAAAATACAGCATTATCAATAAAAAAAACAAAAAAAGACAGTGTGGCTTATGATTCAAAATCATCGGTGCCTTTGATTGTCTCTTCAAAGCTTACAAGCTTTTGCTGAATAAAGTAATATAATAATAATAGAACTTGTAGCTTCTAGGATAATAATTATCTACTTAATTATATAACCATCAATCAGGATCCATCCCGTATAAGGAAAAATAAGGATAAGTTTCTCAACCAACTACACAAGTTCATCATCAAGCTTGCATCTTGCTACAAGGACAATGTAAGCATTTTATATACTTTATATATTATATTCTTTCCTTCTTTTAAAATTCAGCATTTTCTCAACAAAAAGATCTTGATGTCGTATACCGTTTTTTAAATCTATCATTATAAGACATTTATATGTATGCCTGATGGTTTGTGTGTATGACGTATGAAGTATGAAGTACGAATAGTTAGTTGGATGTGTGTTTGCAAGTATGTATGCATCTACGTATAAACTACTAAATAATATTGGATTCTGTGATCCAGTTTCTGTGATTTTTATTTGTTATTTTTGTAAAGAGAATTTGACCTCAAACTGACGACAGTCAAGAGTTATTGTATTCTTAGCATCATTTACATTATTATTGAGCAGTATCCCTGTGTGTAATGTTTGACATGTGTGATGATAATTTTCCTCATTTTTTTCAGAAAAGTTTATCCTGCTTACTTATACTTTAAATATTACATATATACAAGGCTTTTGTTTTTAAGTATTAATAGAAGGATTTTTGTAAAAAGTGTGTTACGATCATTTACAAATTTTGTGTAAGTATTTGCATATTTATTTACTTATGTACATGTATAAAATCTTTTGAGATTTTATTTGCCTGGTCTGGTGTGGCCTGGTCTTTTTGATAATATGATTTTTTTGGCTTCAAACTATGTTGTACTTTGTGACAGCTTATTTACATAAGGAGGACATGTGGGAGAATACATTTTTATACGTGTATTTTTCTACACATGTGATGTAATGATAAGAGTTTGTAAATACTCGTTCGGATTGTTGGTTGTATGTATTAGCCATGCTATACTATTATTGACATTACGCATTTAACTCAAGATAATTTATTTGGTTTGGTTTTGTGCTTCCTCTCCGTCGTCTTCTTCATTTCTTTTACAACTTCATCTTCATCGCCTTGCGTCTTCTGCTGTACATACATACATGAAATGATGATCATGATGATGAGGTTGAAAAGATTGGATCTGTAAAGCTTCTTCTTTTTTTCCCTTTCTTTCTTTTCTTTTTGCTGCTGAAATAAAATACACACGTTCGCTCGTTTGCACATCACAGAATCACACAACTCCAGCACAAGTATGTATAATATAAGGAAAAGCAAAAAACTCCAACTCGCTTTTCCCGTATTTACTGCACGGCCAATATATATGTGCACGTACATATCACGCGTGTATATGTATTTAGCACTTGTTATTATTTTTCTTGGACTTGGTCTTTAGTATAAAAGTGTCATATATATACAATATTTATTTACATTGATCGCGTACAGACAAACGAAGACCTTTATTTGTGTGTTGAGTATCTGCCTGCGTAGTCTGTACTCTGTATGTATAGTATACGTCCATTATTTATCATGACTGTTGATTGTGGATTGCCTCTGCTGTTTCATGGTTGAACTTTCTTTGAGTTTTGAGTTTCAATCCATCCAACAAGACTTTGATTTCATCTTGTATACTACGTGTGTAGGAAAACATGCTAAATAGATGCAGTAGCCAATATCCTATAGAGTTTCCCTTCTCTTCTAAATTAAATTGTATATTATTATGTGTGCTTGCGTGGTTTACATAAAACATGGGACTTTTTGTGCGTCTCTCGTAATTTTTGCTTCTTCAAAGTTCATCCGTGGCGTAAGCACACAATGTATATATTGTGTGCGATGAGAGGAGGCTGTAAATTTACAATGTACAGACTGATGAAGATCTATGCATATTATAGACACATAGACAAGCATAGAAGAGAGAATAGAAAGAGCTTTCGTGATCTATGCAATACGGAACACTCAATCTGTTATTTTGGGGCAAGATCGTAAATCATGACAATGCTGTTTTGGTGGAATCTTCTTCATATTTACTTTATGAATGCAAGATGGAGAGTATAACTGGGAAAGCAAGAGCGAGCGCTAGTCTAGTCTCTGGCGATTTTTGAGAAAACTCTGTGCTCAATATGTAAAAGTTAGTGTAGGAGGTAACGAGAGCGAGAGAGAAAGAGAGAGAGAGAGAGAGAGTGGTTCTGGATTTGCACATGGTCGGAAGTAGCCTGTTGAGCTCGGATTTACAGCTGAAAGTCATGACTAGATCTTGGCAAAGTTTCTCTCTCTCCTTCACATTTTGCTATATCTTTTTGATTCTGACTTGTTTTCACGGGTTGAACCACTCCTTATATGTAGTTATATTGTATTCTAGTACAATATAATACACTCGTGAGCTTTTTTCCCAGACATTCTCTTTCTCTCATCTTTCTATATGTGAGATGTATCGGACTGCGAATCCACATACAGTATATATAATGTTCCAGACCATGTTGATGATGATGATGACCATTCTTCTGCTTTCAGTCACCAACACAACTTTTCTTATTTTCCCTTTTTGTAATTCTTTCTCCCTTAAATCCGCTCGATAAGAAAATGCTCCCCCATATATACATAAACACATTTATATATACTGTACATTTGCATTGTGTTTATTTTAGAATAGCAATGACGATGCTTGATGTTAAATGTGTCGGAAATTTCATGCTGTATATTGTATGTTAATGTTTTTCGGAAATTATCGCAATACGGAGACATATCGTGGTCATAGATTCACGTCGCTTTCCAAAAAAATCCGTCATGTTTCATATTCAAAACTGGATTATGCATAATGTATAATGTAGAAACCACTATGGTTCTCGGGTTTCTTTGAGGGTTTTCTGCATGTGGAATTTGATGTAGATGTACGAAAAATAACATGATCCATTCACATTCCATTATGATAAAAGTTTTTGGTTGAATTTCGGTCCATGGAAACTTATATTGTATCGGCTTCTCTCTCAAATAAATGTGTCGATGTTTACGAAACATGTGTAAGTACGACCGGATAGTATAAATAATGCATAATTAATTTAATGAGATCAGCAGTTGTCAGAAAAAGTAAAGTAATATTTTATGTCATGGTATGTTTGTTTTTTTAAATGAAAAAAAATCTTTACATTACATGCTACATTTTCAAATGTATATGGGAGATAATATGGATATGGACATGGGTCACAAGTTATAAATATAATACAGTGCGAGAAAAACGTAATATTTCTTCGTTTTTATATCATTATGGCTCATAAATCTTGGTCTGTAAAAATTATTTCTTGGCAAAGCTAGCAAAAAAAAGGAACATAAAAACCCTTCTGGTTTTGTCATATTATCATAGTAATTGAGCTAGATATTGTGTAGCGCCTATTATATTATGTAAGTATGTCTAGTTTAGTTGACTCGCCCTCATCTTTACCCCCCAGGCTAACTCAATTTTTCCAGGTCAAGCTATAGTTATTTACATTTTACAGATTCTATTATAATATGTATATTGCCAGAATTTTGGTTGTTATCACAGCACAGAGTGAGGAATAGAAGAACAAAAAAAAAATCATTTGCTCCATTAGTGTAATGTATTTACTCGGAGTTTAGAATTGGTAATAGTAATAATAAATAGTTATTTTTTCACTATCTATGATATTTTTAAACTTCAATTTTGTTATCTTATGTTAACAACGTAGAAAATGTAACGAGGTTTCGTTTCCTCCAAAGAAATTTTCCCTGAAACTCAAAATAACGCTAAATGCTCTCTAAGTTTGTGTCTGTGCAGAGCTTTCTCATTAAAATTACTAAATATTTCAAGAGTTTACTGTATATGTAAAATTTATGTGCATTTACAATGCATACATGTTATACAATATTCACTGCACCAAAAGAAATAGCACAGAGTGTGACAGCCTCAGCACTCGTCACTTTTTATCACTTGACTGACTCATTCCTGCGCATCTTTTTGAGGAGACGATTTTCCTCCATCTGCATGTTTTGTATTTCTCATCACCAGTAAATAGTAGATGTAGATATAGATATAACTATTACAACTAAACTATTGCCTAGCCCACAATCTCGTTTCAGTTCAAAGTTGTTATTTTTTTGTTCATGAAATTTTTTCTTGCTGAGGAATTTTTTTGACTTCTGTCAGACCCCATCGTCATCAACACCGCTGCGTGACAGTGTTATACATACAATATTTATATGCGTCATACATGGGAAGTGGAAGTGTATTACAGGCAGAAAATAGAAATTGTTCAAAATATTTTAGGTATTTCAGTACATCGTTCTGACAGATAGACAACAACAACTATGATACATTGTAGTGAAACCGGGAGAAAAATACAGAAGGAAATTGTAGAGAATCATACAAAGTACAATAAAAATGGAAAACGGAGGAATGAGAGGAAGTGAGGAAAGGAATAATATGATGTAACGTTTGTATAGATTGTACAGGACAGACGACAGAGGGTTTTAGTCAGACCTGGAAATTGAAAATTATTCCCCGATATTTCAGTATTTTCCTTCTCTTAGTTTATGAAATATTGAGAACCCATTTAGAAAGGTGTTATTTTTCGGAAATAACTGTACAGCTTGGAAATAATTTTTTCTCAGATCGAGCTAAAACTTTTTCACAGTCATAGTTTTTAAAGGAAAAGAAATAACTGAAGGTTTTTATTGCTTGGAAAATATATATATGACAATTTAGTAGTATAATGTATTATCCGTATGAATATGCGTGTGTTTTTGTAGCTGTGTGGGTTACAGTGTCTCATGTTCTAATAATATTACTATCTAGTCTTCATGCATACACTGTATATGTATTATATTTTTGTGTTATCGTGCATGCACACGATGTTCTCTTATTTTGCGTTTGGTTTTCTTCTTTTCTCTCCTTTTCATTTCTCCTTTGTCCTCATCCTCGTCTTCCTCCTCCTGCCCGCCTGTCAGTCTTGATTGCGATTGTGACTTTGGGGTGACAGTGACTGGTTGGTGGTAGTGTTGTAGTCATAGTCATGTACATATATAACTATATAACTGATGATGAATGATTACAAAAGTGAGAGAAAAGATTGAAAAAGGAAGAAAGAAATATATAGTGTGAATGGATTGATTTTCGTTCAAAGAATTTTTCTTCCATCAGATTGTCTTTTGATATAATACCATCACATATTATATAATATCTATTATACTATATATATATGTATGGACTTTGATTCCAGGTGAGTAGTGAATGTGAATCTTCCTCTCCATTCTACACTGCCTGATCTCAAGTCTCAAGTATTATACATAGGATAAACTATATAGACACACATAAAAATTTATCACTCGTCGTCCCATCATCATCTCTATACTTCTTCACCTTCTTCAACTAGTCATCCAGCCAGCCAACATCTCATCAACGTCTTCTTCTTCTGGGGCTGTCTGTGTCCTCCTCCTACACACAAACAGACAACGTACCGATAATACACACCTATATCATCTCAAGTCTATCCACAAATATTCCTGCTGTATAGTTGTGTACATTCCCTCTTCTTGACCGCAGGAAAGAGAGGAAGAAAGAAAGAAAGAAAGAAGAAAATACTGTCTGAACAATTGTCTCTCCTTCTATACTCCCACTTCTTCTACTACTTCTAACTACAATTTGCATATTGAGTATTTTGTAATGGCACATGGACATCGAATTCATCTCGACTAATCAGAGGTAGAGATCGTATCATATCATATCATATCGTATCGTATTGTGTAATGTCTTATAATATTAAATATTCATTACCATGATCTTGGTGATCAAGAATTTTCTGTGTGTATAAATCCCGGTACAAAAAACCTATATTTTCTTGCTCTTCAACTTTTATTGTCGATATTATTTTGATGTACACATATAATATACTTCATACTCTTTGCGTTCTTTCTGTTGTTTGCTTTGCTACATTTTAAGGGAGTTGCAGTTTTAAATTTTTTATTCAAATCATCGTCTATACTATATAGATAGACTGTAGACAATAGATAAACTGTGATAAAACAAGGAGAGGGTTTCAATTAGCTTTACTTTGAAAGATTGGCTTGGTCTCAGTAAGATAGTACGATAAGAGTACATATATTATACTTAGAAATGAGGGTGGGTAAAAAGGTAATAGAAAATTTCCTTTCATTTTGGACTCCTAATAATGTATAAACGATTACCTCTACGTATATTGTAACGTATTGCTGGACGATCAAATGCTGGAAAAAAAGCGTACACGTGTTTCGGAAATGTTTTGTCGTCGCTATTGTAATTTACCCCTCGTTTTTTGTGCTGCATAGCGTGTGTATTGGGTAAAAAGTAGGAATCCGAAATAATAATTGAAAGTTTTTACAAAAGTTTTTATGAGAATTTTAGAAAAATACACGGATGTATTAAAATGGATGCAATACTTGTTATTTTGGGTTGGATTTTGGATAAAAAATGTTGTTATGAATTGTTATATTCATTCAAGTCGTCATTTTTAAAGAATTCCCCCATAGCATAGTATCTGTGCATTTTTGGTGCACAATGTGTGTGGAATACGGAATGTTTTGTTTCGTTTTTGTGTCTGGTTTCTATTGAAAAAATGCCTGGTGCTGGAGCTTATCGCCTGTTTACAAAAAGCTGAGTCGAGTCTAGTCGAGCTCAGATTTGAGATTGTTTGGTTGGTGGTTATGTTCAACCATGTAATGCAAAATGTAAAAGTTTCTACATATGTATATTATATTGAATGTATTATGTATAAGTGTTTTCAAAACTTTTTGCACAATTACCTGTGTATAGAAACAAAGTACAAAATGCATGTGCTCTAACATGTGTATAATAGACTGAACAGATAGCACTGAAGAGGAAGAGGCATAATGAATACCTACATGTGGATACATGATATGGATTTTATTGTTCCCATGGCAGTGGAGGAAATTAATAATTTGTGGTTGGTTGTTGTTCGGAGGAAAGCAAAAGCAAGGGTGTTGGATGCCTAAAAAGGTAGGGGATTATCATCGTTAGGATCATAGCAAGCATCATCGTCGTCGCCGTCGTCGTCGTCATCATCATCACTATGTTACCTTTGTATGTGTATCAACCGTTTGTATATATGATGAGCATTTACAAACACCAAGCAAAGCCAACTTGTAGACATGTAAATATATTGTATGTGTATGTGTGTGTGAGCATAACATACATTTTTATACTTCTCGTTCTTTTATGCGTATTTCAACTCATGCTCACATCACATCATCATATCAACCTCAACGCATGGAACTGCACTGAGATGCATTGGCGTGGTTTACTATATGATTTGACATATAATCACATTGGATTACATCAGAATGTGAATAGAGATAGAAAGATACTCTTTATTTCTTTGTCAGCATATACGAGATATGCATATTATACTAAATACCTGGTTCAGATTTTTAAAGCTATGTTCTGCTCAAAGTACATTATACATTCATAATAATATATAGTCATGGACGTTCTGCATGACGATGTGGATGCATATTGTGTACATACGTTTGAGACTCCTTTCCGCTGACTCTCATTTGACTCCAGCAGTGGGAGTCATTATCATTACCATCCTTTGGAAACAAAATGCCTGTGTAAATGCATGTGAATACTAGACCTGTTCATTCTGCAGATTTATATGAAAAGTTAAGGAGGTACCCCTTCGTATTGTTCCTTTTGGATGTCTTAAACTAGGAAAAAAATTTCGTCCCGATCGGTTAAGGTTTAGAGGTCGCGAAAGTT